>JAZGTK010015611.1:0-13125 GCA_036877625.1 Ambastaia sidthimunki
AACAGCACAAACACAATAATGTAATCTGCCATTGTTATGTTTGGTTGGACATGTGCATACTTATAGACTGAACGTGTACTGCACATATAGACTGTATACATAGTGCCAATGGGCATGATGTCGTCGTTGTCAAAGATTTGCATTTTTGTAGTTTATATGGACACAGAAACAAAAACTGGTCCTTTAAAACCTGTTTTTAAAAGAGTGCGTTGACAGGACCCCAAAGCACGTAAATAGCTTTCCATTTTTGGTTAAAAATGTTATGTTTAGCCACTACAGCATGCCTGTATTAGATGCATGCTATGCCCAGAAGTGCTTTTGAATCTGTGTCAAAATAAGTGTTAGCTAGACATTAGCTAGTTTGTCATTGTATGTTTTTCTGCTTGCCCATTTAAACACGTTCAAAGTCTGTATGTATTTACCTTTTAACACTGGGTAGCAATAGCGTTTTAAGATGCAGGCCATACGTACACAGTAAACAACTGTGCATTGTACCGCCTAGATGCGCATTCTCATGCAATCAGATGGATCTGTAGAAGGTTCTTGTTATTCAGCACCACAGATTGAATCTGGCCTTGGGTACACTGAAACTCTCTCAGCTGGAAGGCATCCAATAGGGGAAGTATGTGCTGAGTATAACAGGGAATTGCCAGTAGAGGACCTTAGCTGTTTCAGCATATAGCACATATTGTTCTTTACCAATAACGTTAGCATAAAACCATATTAAAGGGAAACATTGAAAGTTTAAGAGATGTTTATTGCAAGCCGTTTAGATAAGAGGAGTACTTGAAGATATAATGATTGGATCGTTAAGTTTTTGGTTGTGACCAGTTAAAGTTCTCAATAGCCACAATGGTTTTATAAAGTCAATGCTACACTGAAACCTTGAAATCGAATGCCTTTGAATTTCATCTCAACACTGATATATCTTTTTAGGAGAAACTGGGAAGGATATTGGCTAGCAACCAAACTTGTTTTCTCCAGACAGCAGATTTGAAGACTGGTGCAGTGTGAATCTTTATATGTAAAACAAAAGATGTTCTGACAAGATGTTCCCCCTAAGGATTCAGACTGTTCAAACAGATTACTAATACAGCTCCTCACACACACCTGTCTTCTTCTGCTGATCCTGTGTCTACCTATGATTGATATTTATAGCACCCCAAGGCAATGTTGCGATGTCGGTTTTGGTCGGAGTGATTTTCAATGTCTGCCCTACACTGTGAACTGAATGATATCACCCAAACTTTTCCTAAACTGACATCTACAAAGTTATACATCTTATGCAACAGAACTCTACATTGACATTGACGTCAAATAGTAGATCTTAAAAACAATATTTTTAGAAATCCCGGTGTTTCTAAGTAAAAAACAATAGTGTTGTTTTTAATATATAAATTTAGATTAACATATGCACCGATGTGCATTAGTTAAAGTCATCATTTTCATCAAAATCCCTGTTCTTATTTTACTGCTAAGTTGGTTCTCATAATGAAACTAAATATGTATGTTAAAGGAACATTTTTGGTTTAGCTGTTGCTAGCTTTGTTTTTCTGAATAACAAATGTAACAGTAGTGTTGGATTTTATACTGACACCTTCTGGCATGGATGTAGCATCACACAAAAAGTATAGTGACTTATACTCTCTATGGCCTCATATATCTTAACTATTGATCTTATTTGGTCTACGCAAGCCAAGCAACTTAACTGTATGTATGACATCATCATGACATCACATGCTTAAGGCTGAAACATACTGGATTATGTTGGTCGGTGGATTTATTGATCAATACCCAGAGGTACAAGGATACTTTATATCATATTATGTGTTTAAACTTGTATTTTATTTGTGTTTGAATCAGCAAAATCTCTAAGCATTGTTGGGTTAATCTGCATTTAAATGCAATTAATTAGCATGCATAATTTAAAGTAATTGATTTGTTGGCATATACTGCATAGTAAGTTGATTTTACAAATAGGAGTCATAACCTTTGAATCTGTTATCTTCCAAACGTCCCCACATTTGACACTGTGCATCATGTATCATGTATAAGCTTTACCCTAACCATTTCTTTCCTTTGATTTGGACGATAACTGATCCATCTGTCAGTTATTTCTATTATTTTTAATGCCTGTTTCACATTTATCTGTCTTGCTTTTCTTTTGATTCAGTTATCGGTCGTTTGAACACCTGCTTTGTTTCTGGAGTGCCTGTGTATTTTCAGACTAACCCCACAGCTTTCTTCTCACTCAGTCAACTATCGACTTTCCTACTTCTCTTTATCGGCCGCCAATCGCCTTTAATGTCTCTAAGGAGCACTGCTACAGGCGTTCTGTCTCTTCATCCCTCCACCAGACCTCCATTTTGTGCAACTGTACATCCGTTTTGCTAATTCTTTTGGGGTCTCTTGAGGTTAAGCGACTCTCCCTGAGCCCCCCGTTATATTCACCGCAGGTCATAACAGGCGCGCTTGCAGTATCATATCCGTACTTTGCCAAAAGGGGGAGCATAACTTTTTATAATAAGGAAGACAAACATATAGCCACTTTCATGTTAATACTACTACTACTACTACTACTACAACTACTACTACTAATAATAATAAATTATTATTAGAGGTTAGATTATATACATGTGTATACATGATTAAAAACCACAGTAAAAAGAAATTACAAGGATTGTAAAATTGTGCACTTAACTAATGCACATACTGTAAACATTGCAATAATGCCCTCTAATCTAAATAATGTAAGTAAAAATAATAAAAAATACCGCCAAAACACATAGTAGGTCTCTTAATGAAATGCACATATGGTTTACAATATCTTTGCAAGTGTGCAGTCACAAGTTTACTTTATCCCTCGATAGCCTACTTATAATCATTATAACAGAGCAGACGAGTCCAATTATATTTATAATCAGATAAAGATGGCTTTAAATAAACGTATGTGGAGAATATTCGCCTCGTCTTCGAGAGAAATACTCGCTAACAGTTTCTTAGGAAACCGGAATCCTCTGCCAGAGACGCGCTGATGGAGGTCTCGCTCGCTGTCCTTGGTGCTGAAACGCAGACTGTACAAAAAACCCAATCAAAGCGCTCGTAGCATTTGTATCCGGACATTGTTACTGTTTGGTCATATTATAAGAACCCACTCAAAGCACGCACAAGTTCCTAACCACACACTCAAACACACACACACACTCACACACACTTAAACTGCTTAGTTGCACGTGTTAAGTGCTCATTTAATTTTCCCTCTTTATGCTAATGAGGGTTTGTTTCAATTTAACTCTTGCTTTTACTTTAAGAAGCAACGTTGCTTATCTACAATCCTTTGTTTTATTCAAATGCACACTAACTTCAAATCTTACATTTACATGATCCGTCTAATGATGTGTCACTGTATTCTCACAGTAACACTAAGACTTCGCAAGTTTTCCAGTCGAATTCCATATGCATTGACAGGAACATTGTTTATATAGAGGCACAGCAGTTCAGGCGGAGGCACGCATACTTATTGGCAGTGAGCAGTGAAGATCTACCCCTTAACGCCCACTGTTCACCATAGTCCAAGAAGAGCAGACGCTTCGTGCGTATTTGTCTTCTAACTCACCGATCCGCAAGGATGATATTGCGAAAGGGTCGCTTTTCGAGGATCTACACCTCTGCCGGATTGGATTTTCCCCTTTTATTTCAGGAGCACATGGATATGTATTCCTCATCGCTAGGTGAAACTGAAAAGCCAAGGAAACTAAGTATCTGATTCATCGCACCTGGAAAAGGGTCGAGCACAATAATGGGAACTATTTCTGCAAAAAACGTGCGCGCAAAAGTAAAGGCATAGGTATCCAAACAGCGTTAAGCAAAGGGAATGAAAATATCTCGTTTATCGGTGCACCAGTGAGAAAAAGAACATTAAGGTGACCGTACTGTGCAACCGTATACCGAACCTGTCAGATGCAAGTGAGCTTCGCGACAGTCCGCTGGTGGAGTTTGAGCCGACTGCGCTTTGGGGTGCTCTTTACCCCGTCTATAATATCGCTTTATTTAGCGGTATCCCATCATATTCTCATCAAACCGACAACAACTGTCACTTGACACCTAAGAAAAAGGAGCATCGTGAAGGAAAAAGGTAACCTTTTCTTCAAAGAAATATAAACCTTGTTGGGATTAATTGAAGATGCAGCAGATATGCCCAAAACTATTTCTATCTATTCGGATTTCTTTACGTTTCTAAGACGCATCAGTCCACGTGGATCGTTTGGTTTCAGGTTAATTTAAAGCTGATGACTTTTCGGCTATTTTTTTTTAGATTGTAGATGTCATTTGCTTAGAGATGCGATGATAAAATTGGTCTTGAAGTGTTTCTGTGGATGCTGAGTAATGGTCAGCAATGCACCAGAGCGACGATGCTCCCAAAGCCATCGTGAATTCGATAGCTCACTTTCTCACACAGGTCTTTAATAGTAAATGCAAAAACAATTACTTTAATATCACGTTCGTTTTCGTCTTGAAACGGGGCAAGGACTTAGTCTGGCGTCTCGGATGTCTAAAGTCACTAGTTTGAATTATGTAAGATGCAAGGAGGGACCGAACAAATTTTCGGTTCTCTCTGTGTAACGCTGATAAACAGAAATAATGTGTGTGCGTGTCCACTACCTGGACACTGGCAGGTCACCAAAACCATCTGTCTTTAATGCACGTTTGGGTATCTTAATACGGTTCTAAATATTCATGCAACTTAAATTCACATTTTATTAAAATACAAAAATGTGCATAGGAGGAAAATCAAAGTCCCGTGAGCCTTACCATAATCCGTGCCAAAAAGTGACACGAGATATGTGTTTGATCTGTCGACAAGGACCGTTCAACGCGTCCTAGTGCAGACATCGATATTGTAGTTGTGCTTTAAAATTATTGACAGTGTTATAAATCGATACATGCCGATTTGGAATTGAGGACTTCAAATGACCCATGCGTAATGCAGAACGTATAGTGGCTTTGTATTCATTTACATGCTTAGTGTTTTATTGTTCCCAGAGCGCATACGTGTCTGCTATCGATTAATGTCAAACAAGGAGGAGTTTTGAATGTCAAGTTGCAAAGACCATTATGTCTTATTCCTGCCCACAGGTAGGGGGCCACGGTGGGCCTGTAGATAGAGTCTTGTCTGGTGCAGGGGGCTATTTCATAACTGATCATATTTTAATCTTATTGTCCCTGTGAGGAACAGATGTTTTCTTTTTAAACCCCTATAACATGAGCACATTGTTAACATTGTGGTGGCTGAATTCCAAAATCCTAAATAAGATTTCATCAAGTTGGTGACAATGGTGAGTTTCCGATTCCTTTAGCTATATTAAATCAATTTGATTGGCCACTTACACATGTACTGTGAATTACGAAAATTAACCAGTTACACTTACAATAAAACTGGCACATATTTTATGACTTCTGTAACTATAGTTTTACAAAACAAACTATGGATGCTGTAGCAAAACCATGCTTAATTTGTGTTACTAGGGTTTTTTTAAATTATAGTAAAAGCATAGATTATTTTTTATAAGGGTTAGCCATATGTACTTTCCCAAAAACAACCACCTGTTACCCTTCCAGGTGTAGTTTACACTTTAAATGGCTTCAAATATGATGATGGATGGATGTTTGGTAGCATAACACAAATGTAACATTAAATGAGAGTAAATGGGAAAGTATTAAATGGATAACAGTAGCATCCACGCTTCCATGTGGCACGTTGTACAAATACACAGTGCTGTATTTGGTACCAGCACGTCTCCATAATAGGCACATGGCACGACCATCTGTTTAAGAAGTCACCATTTAACTGTGAGAACTGGGCTGGCAGAACAGTCTGGTCTTGCTGCATCTGCTGGGCCACCACAGCAAGACTATTTTATCTCATCTGCTATCTTCACTGCTGTGTGAAATGAAAAAACGACTTTGGGTTTGATCGATATGCATTTTACACTGCTTAATTTAGCATTTTAGAGACCTCACTGGCATCAAATTAACTGCGGACACACACGGAATGAGCATATAAAGAGCACTGATTGGAACTTATAATTAACTTTACTATTCTGTTTGTACCTCTTTAAGGTTATATGGTGGCCAAATGCTGCAAAAGTCACATTTAAGTTGTTAAACGGTAACAACAAACCCAATCTTTATTTATTTGACTGACCTGTGAGAATATGATGGTTTTCGACCAAAGGCTTGGTAGGATAACATAAAAACTACTTCCCATAAATATCCTGAATAATATACTCAGTGGAGGAAAAGGATCACATATCATGTTCAATTCTATATGGCACATAGTTTGTGGTATAAAAAAATCGATATTTATTGATGCATTATCATCATCAGGTAACCATAGTTTCCCTAATGTAATATGAAAAGTGAATTATCTCAGAAATTCTGGCACCATTTACTTGCCCTCATGTTGTTCCAAAGCCTTATGATTCTGTTTCTTCTAAAGGGGGGAGATTTTACTGAATGCATATGCAACTTTTCCATACACTGCAACTGAATGGGAATCTGGGCTGTCAAGCCTGAAATGACAAGAAAAGTGCAGTAAAGTAGTCCATGTGATTATTGCACTATATTCAAAGTCTGCAAAAGCCATAAAACAGCTTTGTGAGAGACAGACTTAAATGTAAGATGCTATTCAAATCTTATTCCGTGTTTCACAAAGGAACAGGAAGTCGCATGGGTTTGGAACAGCACAAGTTTTGAGTAAATGATGACAACATTTTTTGGGGAACCTGCTAATTTATTATAGGTTTTAAATTTTTTATACAAATTTCTTTGGTTCTTCCCTTGCATTATACATACTTTCCTGCTCAACTGTGTTAGTAACTTACATTTTTTACCAGGTATATTAATAGCTGATTCCATAATCAAATGGAAGAGTTTTATATTAGCCACATTAGCTGGTTTGAGGACAGTGTGTTGCTAAGTGTAATTTAATCCTTGTTTGTTGCATAATTCCATAAGAGGCAGTAAGTTTATGTGAAATATTTCAGAATTTTACCCCTTACCGCCTCCTGCCATCCATCACATGCTGTTCGACACGCCAAATCTGCATACGATGCCTTATTCTGAGAGCGTGTCGCCCCAAGATTTAACACTTCGTCCTGGGCCTTTCAAACATGCTGTCATATTTTTCCAGCATGCGGTATGACGGCAACATTTCTCCAGAGAGAAAGTTCCAGAGTGGGCTCACATGGAGCAGAGAGGTGCTCTAAAATGATTGGAATGGAAGTACAGAAAAGGGTGAGAGAGAGAGACAGAGATAGAGGAAGTTCCTCTCTCTCTCCAGCGTGCAGAGTTCTGTATTAACGAGAGGCAGTGATGAGTGGGGTCCACAATTACCCTCAGGCCTCCGTCACGCCACAGCTGCCTCGGCTTGCGGCTAATTGCACCGATGTATTAGCCTGAGTGTCGCTCTTCTATTACCTATTACTCCTCCTCCACCCGCTCCCTGGTGCTGATCGCATTGGCCACCGCTCTAAATGAACTCCCGCCACTTGCTCTGCAACAGCCAATGAAGTCTAAACTGACAGACGTGTAATTTTCCAGTTGATCTGGTTTGGAATTCGACGGATACACAACAGAAACAAGCAAGATGGAAGGAAGGGCCTGAATATGGGTGGGGAGGGAAGCAGAGCAAAGGGTGCCCGGTCTCTTCTGTTGTAATGTTGTGAGGCAGAAACGGAATCAATATTCTGCTTAAACATTTCACACCTCAGTAAAATCAAAGGCTGTCTTCTGGACCTGAGAAGGCTGCTAAAGCTTGCAGGCCTTACAGGCTTATATGTTTCTTCTTGGTATTAGTAACAACACTGCAAGAATATCTCATCACACTTTCTTAATTGGCTTTAAATACTGTGTACTTAGATAAGAAAATAGCATGTAATTCATTGTATTTGCTATGCACAAACATTGTTGTGTGTAGGTTAAGGGTTGGGAATAGGGTCAAGAGTGTGATTACATAAAATTACTTTAAAAACAAGTACTGAACAGTGGGCCTCAACACGTGTCTTTACACTGTTTAGTAGTGTAGTGAAGGAATTTTAGTGGTGGCCTTAACATACTGTAAGTTTCAGAGCTTAACACCTTTCTCCCCACACCAAAAAAGACCATTATTGGAAAGTCTTGATAGCGTGGCTGAATGAAACACTTTGTAATGTAAGTAAATATGTATAAATAGCCCTCAGTGTATGAATGTATGATAAAACCCTCTTAAACCAAGACCAACTCGAACGAGAAGCAAAGTGTCTTTTACTTTAAAACATCAGTAATCAGAGTATGTTAAATATAAGTGTTTTTGTTCTGGTCATCTGGTAGGATATTTTACTAGAAGATTCAGATTGCATGTCACCACTTGCACAATTTGTCAAGTACTTTGTAGTCATGGCCCAAAGTGACCAATTTAATGAATTGAGAAAATGTACTGACCATTAATGATTTTATTAGCCATAAAACTAGTCAAATTTTGCTTAATTTGGCACTTTCCATATATTAATTTTGGATAACTGTTATAATTTCACCCAGAATATACATTTATATTTTACTTTATTTTAAAACCCAGGTCCCATAAGATAACAATAAAATCTAATAATAAAATGCAATTTTTAAAGTGTAACATACATTTTTAAGCTCTTTTTCCATCACAAGCAGAGCTTCTTCCAAAAAAATTATGACTCGAAATAATTAAGTCATAATTATGTGAAATATAACCCATAAAACATGCACCATTGGGCTACAGGATATTTAGAATACAGTAGCCTATATCTTCACTATTGTGTGTGTTTGTATAATAAAGGTATGCTTAAATGCACTTTATATATTTGTCATGAACTCAAAGTCGTTCCATTGATCGATAGTTAAACCCAGTCAAACCACAGCCAAAGCCTTTGCTAATCCATTGTAGGGTTCATGCAGAGAAACAGACCCGGCACTGTGGGACTCCATCGCTTCCTATTTAGCCTTTCAAGGATGACCGAACCTCACTGCCTGACTTCGGCTGAGTGAAAATCAGTGAGGCTTAAAGACCTTTATGATACAGACTCTGCTGTCTGACTGACATCAGGTCTGGTTAAGTCCGAGTTTATATTTTGCCCTGTTCATGTGGGGTTGGCAATTAGGTGTCCATGAATAAAGATGAATAAAATAATGTACCTATTTATGTCATTTTGAGATAAGACAAGCCCAGAGAAATAAAGAAATTTATTATTAATTCCTTTAAATTAAGATTGACCAAGTGTGTTAGTTGGGGTGCCCAACTTTTTGTATTTTTAGAATAAAGATTAAAATAAAATTTAAACCAAGTTTATGTACGTAAGGGAAAAAAAAACTTGACGGCAAATGATAAACGTGCATTTGTTGTTGCCATTTTTACAATAACTCTTTGAATGCCTTTTTCAGGTGACATTGGGTTGAGTAGATGATTTACTTACACTCTGTATTAATTCCCTTATGCAGTAGTACAGTTTAATTTTCAAGATATTTTACTTGGAACTCACAATCCATTCTTTAATCTAAACTAAGAAAGTATGATTTTAAATGTGCTGTTGGTTTGTGTATGTTAGCTTCCAACAATAGTGATGCTTGATTACATGCCAAAAAGAGAAAACATTTAGTCAATCTAAGACTTTTGTGCCAGTGCTAGCCTTGAAAATGAAGAAACGTTTAGAAAAGTTAAGCTTGACTTTATCCGACATAGCTTGAACCAAAGAAATCTTGTATTTTATATCCTTATCCTCATGAAACCAAGACAAAAGGGAAGATTCACAACTTGCTCTTTTATCAGTGTTTCTGGGTGCCCCTGCAGCTGAGAGGGTTTAAATGCTTTTATGGTTTGAGATAATAACATTTAAATCTATAGTGTGGGATTTCCTGCATCACGGTATGGCATTTTCATCCCGGAATTACCATTTCTTATCAGGCTACAAATCCATGTTATTCTCACAAATATCAGATGTCTTGTGGATTGAAGAGTGTGCAGGTTTAGTTTCAGCGTTGGAATACTTCCTACTATCCCAGTTTAACATGCAGAAACAACTATGAATAAGACAATTGCAGGTTGTCATCCCAAAAAGGGTAAATTTTGCTTTACAATTGTAGATCTGTTTCAACTTGAATCAACTGTGTCAGCTTCTGGCTCAACCAGTGGTGTGAGTTTGGGGTGGGACTTCCTGTTCCAGGACATTTTTGGCATTTTAAAGACCCAATTCAAGTGCCAGGCTCGTAGCTATGGAGTGATGCCAGGTCACAGTAGTCCCATGCATCCCTCTCAAGCTAGCAGTCAGAACTGGCATGCAAGATGGGAAATTGCACTATTTATTTTATATTTCGTACAGTAAAACAACACAGAAAACCCATTAAAAAGCAGATACCAGCATGTGCGGTTGACTCTCAGCAAATTCCCCCTGAAATGCGTTTGTCTTAGTCTGTAGCGTTCATCCCATCTCCAGTATGAAGATGAGTAAACTTGTGTTGGGTACCTGTCATACATAGTGAGATGTTGCAAACCCAAAAAATGTGCTGCCCAGAATTTAACATGTTTTTTATCCACTGTTTTAGCAGTCGGCATGTAACTGAGGAGAGAACTGTGTTTATCAGCAGTGTCTCTTGACGCACTCTGGATGCACCTTTAGTGTTGATGGACTCAGTCATCCATGACCCTCGACTACATCTCTCTCTATCTTTCTCTCTCCTGTCTCTCCAGCTCAGCTTTGCCTCTTTCTGCCCTGTACAGTATAAATAGAATGTTCTCAGTGGCCATCTGCCCGTGCTTTGTCACCAGAGCAGCGGGTCAGATTATGGGATCCTTACAGACATTCGTCAGGAGGTTGTTGGGTCCCCTCCAGTGCTTCTCCTGCTTGTGTGCATGCAGATGTGTCGTGGGGCTTGCGGCTATAGAGCGCAGATGTGGAAGGAGATGCAGCTGATGATAGCAGAGCAGGCTAGCGTGTGTGCGTTTGTGAGTTGTGTGACATTCGGAATTGAATTCAGAATGAGTTTTTCCTGTTGTTTGAATTTGTAGTGAAGTAGCAAACAGGATGTGAATTGGAATTTACAGAGTGAAAATGGAATTTGTTTACATGTGTTTTTAGACATCATACAAATGAAAATGAAACATGATGCATGTTTAGAAACTTTAACCTAAAAAACAATTACATTATCTGATTTTGACTAATGAGCAATTTGATTCAGTTTCCAAGTCTGAACTGAATAGGAACGAATGTCTCTCAATCAGAAATGTGTCAGACTCTGATGTGCATGTTTTTTTAGGCATTCTGGGTATTTGTCAGGGGAATTAAACTCCAGGGTGGACGCTGTTCTCATCGACCGCTCAAAGGGTTCGCGGCAGATTACCCGCATAATCGAGACAAAACAACAACACTTTAAATAAGGTCCAATAAGTGTTGGAGGACAAAGAATCGAGTGGGGGAGGAGAACGGAGAGATGAAGTACGGGTGTGTGGGTGTGTATGTGTGTGTGAGACAGAGTTGCCAGATGTTCTTCATATTATATCTGGCCTGGTTACTTATGCTGATCACATGATTTAGTGGTAGATTAAGTACATGCTTGACAGCTAAAATGGCCCCTCTCTTTGCTAAGAGCTACTTAGATAATATCAATCAGGAAGGACTCACAAAGAATTCAAAAAGATTCAGAGATGGGGATTTTCGTTGTTTTACCACCTGATTTAGTAAAGAAATCATGAAAATCAGGTAACAACACAATCACTGTAATACATTTTTTGCTAGGATTACTGTGATCCGGCACTAAAGCTTTGCTTTTCTATTGTAATACAGACACTTCATTTGCCTCCTAAAATGTTACTCTGCCTTATCATTTGATGAATTACTGCTGCCTTGATAAATATAGAGAATGTACACAAACATTTTTTTTAATAAAATTCGGTTTTCCACCTGCTTTCCGTGGGTGGTAACAGCACTATGTTAATTGCGCCGAGCAAATACTGTTCATTTTGTGCATTAGGCACCATGTGGAAAAAAAGGCCCTATTTACACAGACAGGTGTTTTTGCGCTAAAACAGAATGACAATGGCTTGATTTAAATACTCATGCATCACTATTTTAGCACATTTAGCTACTGCCTAAACTGTATCGCAGGTGGTTCAGGCTTTTGCACTGAAGTATTGTAGTGATTCACCCCTCAGGGTTTATTGGAATGGAAAACCTTCTGTTCCCACTTTGGAAGTTTTGCATAAGGGTTTTGCCAGAGAAATGCAATGTCGCATGTAGCGGTAAAATGTTTAACTGTCTTAGTGCTTTTGATGTGGGTAGTCAGAATGCAAAATCACTAGGTGATGTGCATGCAGTCTATGCACTGCTAATATCATGCTATTTCAGCCATTTCCTAGTCTAGGGCAGAATTTATGAGACTTGAATAACTGATTAATTGGATTCTGTGACTGGTTTCTTTTTTTCACAGTTTCAAGCTGTGCACACTCGAAGTCTTTTAGAGTGCAGGAAAACTAGCACAATCCCCTTATGTAGCGGTGACTTGATTGATACTACGCAGAGAACACAATGTGTAATCGACCACAGGAGCTAAAGTAACACTGAGTCAACAAACATCGTTATGCAATGGAAGTGCCTGAGTCATAAGTTTCTCTATAGCAAGTTCCATGCATCTTAATCTATACCCTATAGCCTTTCAGAGGAAAACAACTTATATCTGTTGTTCTAGATCATAGCTACTTGGTAAACAATGTACAGTTTCTTTTTTTAGACTGTAGTATTTTTGTGATTTTTAGTTATTGTGCAATTTACAAATTAAAGGGTGTAATTTGTTAAGGGTGTGTAATTTATTTGATGTTAAAATACATTGTTCTTTACCAGTTTAGTATGTAGAGATAATGATTATTTGTAGGTTAAATTGCCCCAACCTACAAAACTCAGCTATGTCCAAACTCAGTGGACTGGAGGACCAATGTCCTGCAGAGTTTTGCTACAACTTTCCTCAACACACCTGCCTTAGAGTTTCTGGTCTGCCTAGTAAGACCTTGATTAGCTGGTTTAGGTATGTTTGATTAGGGTTGGAGCTAAACTCTGCAAGACATGTTCC
>JAZGTK010015613.1:0-13124 GCA_036877625.1 Ambastaia sidthimunki
AAAAAAGAGAGAAAACGAAAGGAGAAAAGAGGAGAGGACAGACAAGAGCAGTAGGTGAGGGGAGACACTTTCCACAACTTCTCTGATGATCATCACTGAGGTCACTGTGTCCCTTCTCTGAACGGTTTGATTAATGACCTGTCTCAGTCAGACAGGTGTGTGTGTACTCACTCCGTGTGAGTGTGTGTCATTGAGGCCTGTTAAAAAGGCATTCCTCAAAATGGCCCTTGCCACTCATTAGTTGTGACAGCCCCAGAAGACCCCTCATCACCAAACGTGTAGTTAGTGTCAGAAACCAGTGTTTATTTATTCATTTTTAACTTTCCATTTCCAGATCTATCCCTCAATTAACTTTCTGATCTCTGACTCCCTGCCCACACACTCCTGATTGACAGCCTCATTATGTACATCACTTCTACTCTTTAAATAACCAACATCAGTTCCCATCAAGACAGGTAACATAAGTGACTGCGGCCATAAAATACATCTCTGTGCATGGTGCAATCTAAGTAAAACACTAACTGTTTTTAGTCTATTTTTCTAATTTAGGTTTGTCTACGTGTCAAAGTCACACTCAAGACCAGACGCCCACGACACGAAACATAAGAACATCCAATGTACCAAAACAAATTTCTTTCTGACCTACACATCACTTTGTTTGGCTTGTTAAACTTTGCCTTTCTTTCCAATCTCCTCCTTTCCTGCAATCTCTTTATAGCTCCAACCACAGGCAATGGGTACTCTAAATACCAAAACAAAGGTCTCCAAAAGTTTTCTAATTATATTTGCTGGGATTGCTGCGCCATATCCAGAATTTGATCTGCGTGCGGCGTGAGTGGAGAGAGGGCCCATAAATCTTCAACGAGCTGCGGGCACCTGCATTCTGATTGGCTCCCGTTAGGATAACAAATTGGCCCCGGAACGCAGCTGAGAATTTAAATCTGCCCCACACAGATACCTTGGCAACCACTGATGAAGTCTGAGAGTGAAAGAAAAATAGGGAGGGAAGAGAATAGCGAGAAGAACAGAGAGAGAGAAAGAGAGAGAGAGATAGAAAGAGAGAGCACGCATTTACATTGCTCAGGTTTGTTTCAGCATGTGCTTGGGAGTCTGAAAAATTTACTTTTCTGGCCAATTTTCTTTCGTTCCATCTCCCTTAAAAGTTGCATTTGTAACCTTAATGCTCAATAATTCTCTCTTTGCCTTTCTTTCTGCGTGCAAAAAAATAAACTAAAAAAAAAAAATTGGCGTTTCTTAAAGAAAAAAATTCAACACAATGTAAAATAAAGATCAATCACAATTTAAGTTAAAAACTACATTATACATAAATGAAGGTGAAATGATGCTAAATGTATAGAAGTGAAAATGACTACAGGCTGTAAATCTGTATCAGGTGTAGAAACATCCACGCAGACTTCAGTTTCAAAGAGAACACAAATCTGTCAATGTGTACCAGAGTTTCCTGCAGAACAAAAATTCTTTATTTTTTAAAAGAACCTAAAGTACAGATCTCGCCTCATTTTGAGTCATACATAGCTGAAAGTAATGATTTGTGGTTCAGTGAGTGAGTCAGGTGGAAATTCAATAACCTCCAAGATTCAGTGAGTTAATTCAGTGAAGGACTCAGGAAGCTAATTGAAACCCACTAACTAGAAAGTCTATTTGAGTGATTCATCTAAAAGACCTGCTAGAAAAAGGCCATTTGTTTATGAACTTAACTAAACTAGTAATGCTTTATTTAAGGTTCTAAAAGCAGCCAGTGGACAACACAAAAAAACATTTTTTTTTGTTGACAATTTCAATTTTATCACATTCACATTCAGACAGCAAACTCACAAATTCAGATAAAATATTTATGTGGTCGTGGAGCTGTAGAAACACTAATGTGTACACAACATGTCACTGCAAAATCAGTGATGACTGCACGAAGAGGGGAGCCAAATTCAGACTGCTTGTCTGACAAGCACACACTTTACACATGCTTTAAAATGTTGACCTGGGTCCCTGCTTCAAACACACACAAAACCAAACACCAGCAGGGCTGTAAGCACAGCACGCGCCTCAGAATACATCTATGCTGTACATGTGAAAGCATTTCTCCCGTGTGTCTCGATTGTGATGCTGCAACCTGCTCTGGATCTAATTTGAGTGTTTGTGTGTGTGTGTTTGTGTGTGTACAGGAGGGAGAGAGAGCGTCTCTCTGCATTCTGAGATGAGAGTGAAATTGAGGCAGGCATCAGCTGGTGAAGAGGCCTCACTCCATGATTGGAAATAAGCCTTCACAGGACCAAGGCCATCTTCAGTCATTTATGCCACCAAAAAGCGATTCCACCCTCCTTCTTGTTTTTGGATTTCTCTCTCTTTTTCAGCCAAAGCAATCTCCCGGATCCTCCCCCTTTCCCTCCCCTCTGAATCTCTCTCTCCTCTACCTGTCTGACAACTGCATACTTAGGCAATCAATCTTTCTGCTCTGGCAGCTGTGCCTGCTCCTCTCAGAGAAAGGTTCAGTTTTCTACTTTACCTGGGAAGACCTGACCTATAAAATAACAGAATTTACATAAAGGACACACACACAAACACACACACACACACACACACACACACACGAGTAATCCTGTCTGACTGGCTCAGACTGTTAATCTGTAGGTGGAATTTTCAGGATAATCAATCTAATCCCTTTTAAAAGTCACCCACCTCAACAAAAACAGGCTTGACCTCTGATTCGGAAAGGATAGAAAGTATTCTTTGCTTTTAAATGTCATGTTTCTCACTCTTTCTGTAAACACATTCCCGTACACGCAGAGCTGCGTGCCTTTAGGTTTAATATACGTTTTTTTTGTTTAGATATACAATTTTCTCTTTATCTTATGATCTAGCTGAGAAATTCAATGTGGAAAACAAAAGCAAAATCTCCTCTCCCATGATAACTGTACTACCTTTTTTTATATTGTACAATTTATATTGAAGCCTCTTGAGTTTGTATTGAACTAAAAAGAAAACATTCAAGGACAGATTGAGAGGCAGAGATAGAGCAACGGCGGCTGTACTAGGATGACATCATGGGGTGGTTGTTTAGATAGGTGAGGACGGCAACTTATTATATTAATTATGTTAAGAGGAAATAAAATATTCCAACTAGTTGATCCCATTCAAGGTCATGAGTTCTATTATGAGGAAACACAAATACAGATGCTCAGCCCCGCCCACTTGTAGCCACGCCCCCGTGGAGCAAAAGAGTAAAATAAACGGAAAAACTATATACAGAAAAACAATAAAATAACTGCTTGTATCTTAGGAACTTTACTGTGCCAGTCCCAGCTGTTAACTATATATTGCAAACTGCACAATTTACCAGATTAACTTATGTCAAAGTAATAGTCACCACAAAAGTACAGGTCAAAGGGGGAAGCAAAAAAAATTCAACACAAGACCGTTCTCTCTTTTACCCTCTCTCGAACACCCCTCCAGGCTCTCTCTATCTCTCAGTTTTAAAAAAACATGTTGGTGCATTTGATAAATGTTTTTTTCTCCTGTAGAGATAGAGGCAGTCTGTGTGAAAATGTCCTCTCTGTTGATGTTGAGCCTGTAAAAATAGGCCTATTAACTTTTGTGCTGGCTTAGTGCTGTCTGACCCAGAGGCAAAAGGAGATGGGCCACTGCGGACTTCCTGAGCCTGCTGTCTGAACCTCCACCTGCACGTGTGACATTGTGTTGTATTTACAAAGCTGAACACACCTGTGATCTGCAGTATTCTGCTACTTAATGGGCCATATCCAATTTTTATGGGAGCTAGTTTCTTTTATGGCATATCTGATTTTATTTCACATTCTCTGGTATATTCTAAACAGAGTCATATTGTACTTTATTTGTAGCATTTTGTTTTTTATTGTTTCCCCCCAAGTCAGCTTGTAATTTTAAGAAAGTTATAACTTTCTTTCATATAGTTACTTTTTATGACCACATAACTGGCATGACACTGTAGCTGAAGGACCCATAATATTGTTTCCCATAATATTCCAACTAACAGGGAACGTTCTTAGAATGTAACTTCTCTCAAAGTTATTTAAAACATTCTTGCAGTAATATTAGTAGAACAAGTTTTAATGTTATATATTATGAACGTTATTCTTAAGTTTAAAAACGTTGCAGATTTAAAAAAAAAAGAAAATAATTTTCTTATAACTAAACAATAACATTACCACAACGTCTAAAAACATTACCACAATGTCTAAAAAACATTTTGAACATGCCTAGAACATTCAAAATAACATTTGTTACTGGAAACATTAGGGAAATGTTCTTATAGCCAAAAATTGTTAGTTGGGATGTCCCCTATGGATAGTCATGTGTCTGTTTCTGTGGTAACCATTAATTGCAGCAAACGGCACCTGCAGGATTCTGCTGAGGCGGCTCGCCTGTTGCCCAGGAATGGTGTGTGTGGTTCTGGGCCATGCCAGCACAAAGCCTGTGTGGTCTGCTGGTGCTCCGATCTGTGCTCGTGAGATCACTAACGCTCCCCACACTCCAAAGCCTCCGCAAATGCGATGAGTAACGCGGCTAATGAATCTGAATACATTGGAAATGAGTTTGTGAATTACACGTGTGTATGCGTGTGTGTGACAGGTGGCCCATCTGCACTGACAGAACCCCAATTAAAAAGCTGCAGAGAGTGGGGCGGGGCCTGCTAGCAGGGGAACAGGGAGAGGGGCCAGAGTTTGAGCTGGTTTCCTGGCGTGGTGAGGTTTGGATGGGTGTGGAGAGAGTGGGCAGGTCTCAGCAGATGGCGGGCTTAGTGCTGCTGGTCCTCCTGATGGCTTCGGTAAAGGGGGGCGTTTTTAACACACCTGAGTGTTTGACATTCAACGCAAAATGTTTGGTATTTTTTAGGGGCTTCGTTTTGACACCACCTCAGGATTCATCATCAAATAAATAATAAAATGCATTATGAGATGTAGCGTTAATTACATTCAAATACAGTGACACGTGAGAATGATTAATTAAATGAGACAAATTGCATTTTGTGAAGCAAACATTAAACACTTGACAAACATAGCGTGCTGACATGGTCTTCGTGAATTCTTACTAAGCTATTTTTGTTGTCAGCATTGTGAGGAACTAAGAACTACAGGTAGAACTGCTGGTTCTGATACATCATTCTACTGTATATTGTAGTGCTGTATTATTTTTTCAGTTTCTGTAATCTTTTACACTGTTTCTCCACTAGAAAGATTTGCTGGGGAAATTTAGATGAGCAAAATTGTTGGTGGGCGTTTCCAGACTGGCTGATGTGAACAAAAGAGGTTTTATGTTCATCCACATAATCACCAGCACAAAGAAACCAAAACAAACACCAAAGACAATCAATGCTGGAGGTCACAGGTATATTGTGTGTGTGTGTGTGTGTGCACGTCACAAGGCGACCCTGAGCTGAACAAAACCCTGCCACTCTTCAGCCCTGTACACGAAGGCCCCAGGCAGTCCCAGTGCATTCATGTCTGAGTGCTGAATGGCCCTCGCTGACATACAGGACAGCCTATCAGCCCTGCTTTAATTACAGCTGTCCAGGAACCTGTGCTTCCTACAGGTCTGAGACCTGTCCTGGTGAATTAAACATGCAACCCAGTCTCATGAATAGTGCATGCGGTACGCTGACTCTCTGATCTAAGAACAGAGGAGGTGACCCTCAGCCCAGCAGAAGCATACAAAAAGAAAAGGAGGAAAGAGGGAGATTGAGAAAGAACTGAGCCAGAGGGATAAGTGTGTGTTTGCATTAGAGAGAGAGCTTTAGTATTTGTGGGAAAAGCATAGAATGTTAATACTGTAAAAGGTGTGCATGCATAATAAAAAAGCTTGTGTGTGTGTACTGTTGATTGGAAATGGGGCAGTTGTGGCCTAATGGTTAGAGAGTCAGATTTGTAAGAAGAAGGTCACTGGTTCCATTCTCAATGCTGGCAGAAAACAACTGAAGTGTCCCTGAGCAAGACACCTTTTCCCAATTGCTCTCCGGGCACAACACTGCTTCAGGTGTGTGTTCACGATTTGCAGTGTGTGTGTTCACAACTCACTATTCCACAGTGTATACAGTAACTGAATGGGTCAAATGCATAGGATGTGCGTTGAGGATGTGTCACCACACTTGGCTTGCATGTTACTTTATCTCACTTCATTGACTGGCTTCTTTTGAAAATATTTTCATTGCTGGATAAAATCAAACAAATAACTAATAACATCCGAAATTTAGTTTCTTTTGATCTGTTGTATAATAGCTATATCAATTTTAGCACTTATACAGCAATAATATGCATCCAAAACATTAGAGAAATACATCCAGAAATAGGCCAAAAATTAATTGTTTTCAAATGACTAGATCTGTCAAAATACCCAAATTGCTTCTAACCAACCAAAAAACACTTTCAGAATTTTAATAAAGACACCTCATTGGATCAAGACAAAATTTCCTGCACATCGCTCTCAATATTCTTGCACCCTGGGGGAATCAGAGAGATTGTTTTGTCAGAATTAGAATGCAACCTGCTATTTGAATGCGCCTTACTGTGAGAAACGTGCCTCTAACCAGTATTTTTGACTAGGACAGTCACGCACCCTGAATCAGAAGCTTTCATTCATTTTCACATGCTGGTGGTTTAGAAGTGATGCAGGAAGTGGCCACTGACCTGGTCTCCAAAGGGACGTTGCTGTTGAGCACCCAGCTGTCCTGCAGCTGCACAGACTCGGGTGTGGTGGGCCCGTCGCCCGGGGCGGACGGAGGGGCGTGAATGGGGTTGCGTCGGACGCCCAGCGTGTTGCGATTCAGCGAGTTGGCAGAGGACTGGTGGTGCGACAGAGTCTGGTGGTTATGTGGTGGAGGGATGGGCGGCCGCAGGGTGGACTGGCTCTGATGGTTTGGAGCTCCTGGAACAAAATAAAAAATGCATGTTAAAAAAATATTTATCAGGCATGATTACACAAACTTTTGTGATTTTGGCAATACAACTCTACAGATGATTCTCTAGGATAAAACTACTGTAGGATCAGTTTCTCCAACCCAAATCCTAAACTTGGAAATGCTGACCCTAAATCAGTAGCTGTAAGATTTGATTCTACTTCATTCATGTACTTCATTTTCTACATGTGAATCATTTATGAAATTATTTTTTTAATGGTCACATTTATTTTATTTTTTTTTAAATAAGTAACTTTCAAAAACTGCTAAATGCTGCTGACCACATATAATTACAGCATATGAAAACAGGCCGAGACCCAGAATTTTGCCACCTGTATTAATTCTTCCTGCACAACATGCAGAATCCAGCAGGCGGTCCTGTATCAGACTGTCAATCAATTATGTTTGGCAATGTCAGAAGCATGTCAATACCGCCATGCTCAGCGACGCAGGAAATGCGAACGCAATAACAGCAGCGCCAGGGTGACGCGCAATCACACTCTACATCAAATCAGGGAAGAAGGACGTTCGCAGTTATGACAGCCTGCCAAAGCTGTTTGTGTTTTGTTATTCTTTCTTGCCGAATTCAGAGACAAACGTGTTCCGTGGCGGCAGGAAGTCCCGAAAAACACTCAGCCACCCAGCTTGTTAAGACACTCGCCAGACAGGAAGCGCACGTCTTCTTCTTTTAATCTGTGTTGGCGTCGCAGGATGCGGTGCTTCCACCCGCATTAATTGACATGGTTTGCCTCAGTGTAATCCCTAATGCGGCTTGAATGTGACACGTGAATCTACAGGAAGCATGTGTTTGACACTTTTACCACAAAATGCTTTATTACACCACAGCCATGTCCACCCACAGCGAGCGCTAGGGCTTGACTTCAGCGGTTCTTTGTGAGAGGTAACCTGTGGTGCTTGTGGGTTCCCTGGTATGTCATTTTAGACTGTAAAGCAAACAAATCTCCCCATCATGTTACATGTATTACTCCTATCAGAACAGAACAGAGAAGCCCAAACAAGGAGCTCGAGACATGTTCCTAACAATAAGTAATGCAATAAAGATGAACCTCACGATCCAAGTTTTCTACCCAGCAGCGCCCGAACCATTTCCATTTTCTCAGCCTGCCCATCTCAAGCCTGTTGATCCATGACAGTTGCCTGAGAGCGAGTTTAACGGCTGATCTCCTGTCAGCTGCTGTCACGGGTCTCATCAGTAGGAGCACCAACAGGTAACTAAAAACATACATGAATTGGCCCACATGCTAAAAAAATCTTATCTAATGTAATGCTGCTATGCCCTTAAGACAGGTGCACGCCGTGAGATATTTCCTGCCCTTTACATTTGTTACTAGGCAAATTATACGATATGAGACAAGACTGTTCAACATCAACCGCACAACGCTTGTGCTAATGTGAGCAATGTTTCGCCTGGAAAAGACTTTCAGACTTGTCATGGCCTTTAAAAGCAATTACACTGCTAACAATTTTAGGTTAAAAGAACGTTTCCTAACTTTCCATTAGCAATAAAAATGTTACACATTTTTTAATGTGCTAGAAACGTACAGTTTTTTAGATAGTAACGGTTTGTAACATTCCACTAACAACCTAAGAATTACATTTTTGTTGAATATCATATATAAAGTTACTGCATGAACTATTTTCTCTGAAAATTCTGAAAATTCAGAGTGACTTGTAAGAGAATGTAAGCAACCTATATATATATATAAATATAGACAAACTACTTCATAAATATAATTTCTCCTCCTTAAGTCTAATAGACTGCCTGTTGGCTACACAATAAGATTAATTTCTTATTTTGTACACATAAATAAATAAATAAACAGAGATTTGTAGCAAGCTCCTATTCATCAGCTACACTGCCAGAGACTTTTGTGTTTTACGTCTGCTTGGCCTCGTTTAGCAAGTATTTTCTCTGAAAAATGCTAAAACTGTTAGTAAATAGAATGTGTCTCTCGCTTTCCTCTCATCCTCTTGTTCTCTTTTTAAACATAAGAATATGATGTGCCAAAAACTACAATATACTGACGTGCATAAGTGACACACACACAGAGAGAAAGAGAGAGAGAGAAAGAAAGAAAGAAAGAAAGAAAGAGGGGGATTAAATTCATGAAAGTTTATTGACAAACAAAACGTCAAGAGTGTGCCGTTAGAATCTAAATCCAACCAAAGGAGAGCAGATCAAGTGTGTGTGTATAAGAATGTGTAAGTGAAGTGGATCAGTGCCGGCCTAGAAGAGCCAGGGCGTGTAATCTGCTATTTCTCGCTGCATTACAATGGAAACATTGCCAGATCAGACATGGAATAAGTGCAAAGCCCATCTCTGAATGCTGGGAATTGGGAGTGATCCCGGGCGATCGGGCTCAATGGGGTGGGTGATGGGGTTCTGACCCCCTGTCTAAAGCTGCTGAGTGAGACAGCGTGAGATCACGCAGGACTGATCTGAGCGCAGTGGCCCTGTGGCTCTGTGCGGGGGTGACACGCTCTGATGACCCAGACTCTGATCTGAGATCAGTGAGTGTTGATCAGCAGAGCGGAGCTAAGAAAACGGACGACACAGTCTCAGTGCATCTCTGCTGTATTTATCTACACACATCTTCATACTATACAACCCACTCTGAGGTCACGCTATCTACCATTCCATCAGCCATTCACATTATGCACATACAAGTTTCGTGGTCGCCCAGTCGTCACGGCGATGAGCCATTAATGGACTGTGTGATGTGTACTGCACACACAAATGGCAAGACCAAGCTGGAATCACCAGTTCCAATCTGATTGGCTGGCCTTTGTGCCACTGAGCTTCATACTGCTGCTAGGAAACCAAATCATATGTACAGTATGAGGTTTCTACAATAAACATTTCCAGGGAAGACCTATTAATCACTGGATTAAATGTTCACAACATCCTGTCTGAAAGATTTTTAAGGCTGCAATCCGTAATTTTCGCCTCTCTGTTGAAATCTCTGTGAGCAACATAAAAAATTGCAGGTTACTTTTCACGGAAAACAAACAGTTATTTCCCAGGAAATCAGACCTGACAGCACAAATTATAAATCATTATTATAAATGATTATAGGCAAGGAATAAAGGCAAGGAAATGTTTTAAACCCTGATCTGTTACGTACTTCCTCAATAAATGTTTTTTGTTCATTTTTAACCCAAAGAAGATACAGATTGTAGCTTTGTAGTTTCGTTTTGAGTCACTGAAATGAATATTTTACTCAGAAATAAAAAATCTATCATCCTTGACTCCCACCATGTCGTTCCACCCCATATGATTTTCTTCCACCAAACACAAAGGTCATGATTTAAGCCATAATATTTAAATGGGCATCAGGACTAAATAGAAAAAAAGTGTTTCAAATGACTTGTGTACAATATTCAAAATCGGATCATCTTTTACTCTACCTGGCTCTTTGTTTCAATGAGTTGACCTTGATATCCAGATGAGACTGGCTGTGCAGGTCTATGTCCACATTGAATCATTCAGACATATTCTATATAAATATAAGAGCAATTCTGCAGTGCTAAGGAGAAGTGAAGTTTAGTTCCTGTCACTCATTAGCTCTATACGGTGTGCTGGAAATAGGTCTGGACATTGTTAACTTCTGTTTAAGGGTGCTTGTGTTTGTAACACTATATATGGCTGTCTGGGGCCAAGAGATGAATGCATCCTCTTCTCTGGAGGCACGTTCCCTGTGGCTGCAGTAAAAAACTTTGTCAGCATGCTGCTATAAGAGTGAACCCGGGTGGTGTGGCCTGATTGTGGGCACAGGTGCAGGGTGAGAGAGGCCAGTGTACAGATGTTACACGTGTAGGGAGAGAGGTGACCTCTGAACCTTGGAGAGACACTTAACATCTGCCAATACATACTCAAATACTCTCCAGAGAACAAATCCACAGACACACACGCACACAAATATGCATGCACAGACACAGAAAGTAACATTTAAGGACAGCAAGATAATTAAAATAATAGCCCAAAGCCTTTGTCTTTCATACAAGGTCTTACATGCTGCAGTTATACTGTCATTTATAACTGTATGTTGCAATGTTGGGAGAAACTAACTACAAGTGGTGATACAACTCATTTAACTGCAACAGTAGCTCCCCAGCTAACACTTTTAGGTTGTAAGAACATTTCCCTAACATTTTCATAAAGTAACAAAAACGTTACAAATGATTAATGTTATAAAACGTTATTTTAAAAGTTCTAGGAATGTTCGAAATTTCTTATAAACTTATAAACTTTTAGGACTGTAACATTTTAAAAAATGTCACTAACAACTTAAACATTTTTGAAAACATTTTTGATATGTTTGATAAAAATAAGCTCTACTAACATCAAGAACGTTTTCATAACTTCGCGAGAACTTTTAGAAAATGTTACCTAAAAAGTTCTTAGAACATTCCTTGTTAGCTGGGTCCTTTGCTACCCAGTAACAAGTCACCTTTCTTAACATTATAAAAAAACGTTTTCAGAAGTAATAGTTTATAAGTAATAGCAAGTGTAGCTTGACATCAATTTAAGTTCTTTTGATAATAGGTATACAAATCTACAGTGTTAATGAAATTTCTCAACACAGTGTGTTTTTGCACAAGGACACTTAAACTAGCTTAAAAACAGCCTCTACAGTCTAAATTAATCTAATTTAAAAGCAAACTCGCAATATACATACAAAGCAGACCCACCAGAGCCCCCTTCAGTCTTATCTGCTGTCTCTAAGGAGAATTTAAGTGTCTGTTATCACAGGTAAGATGATTACACTTACTCTTAGTCAAGCTAGATAAATACAGATCAATGGATTGTGTTTCTTTGCTCGTTGCTTGTTTTGTGATAAACACTTCGATAAAACATAGCCTGCAAAGACAAATTACAACTCCAGCCACTCCCAGCTGACAGGAGA
The DNA here is from genome assembly GCA_036877625.1 of Ambastaia sidthimunki. Classification (NCBI taxonomy): domain Eukaryota; kingdom Metazoa; phylum Chordata; class Actinopteri; order Cypriniformes; family Botiidae; genus Ambastaia; species Ambastaia sidthimunki. The sequence continues at coordinate 11,872 of JAZGTK010015613.1, forward strand.
ATATTTTTTATGAATCACACGCACAAGCTAAACAGAGATCCTATTTCTGTTTGTCCGGACGGTGTTTCTAATATTCAAGGTTAAATAACACAGCATATATTTCACTGATTCTTCATAAATTTGCTTTTAGCAGCACAAAAAAAACAAACAAGGAGACAAAAAGTCATTTTTCCTGAGCTTGAGAAAACAACGAATGAAAAGTTACTCCTGACAGAGGCGAAACTCTGTAGCCTCCCGTCAGCCCTTCCTAGACTGATGAAAAGGTTGTTTTCATATTCATGAGAAGCATTCTTCATTCGTAAACCTCTGCACGCATCATCAGCTTTTATCCCGAGCCGACTGTGAAATGGCTGTGTGTGTGTGCGTGTGTGTGTGTGTAAAATTCACACCCGCAGTGTGCAGTAATCGCTGTCCTTTTCACTCCCCGATGTCTCCTTTACTCTGGGACACTGACAGATTTATACACAGACTGAAACACTTATTTTTGGAATGACTAATTGAAGGTTTATTTTAGCAGCTTAATCTGGTTCTTTGTCCATGCATGTTTTATAAAACTAAATGATGGCTAATACGAACACTTTAACTGTAATGCAATTCCAATCGACTGTATAACGATTCCAAGTTCAATATAAATTAAGGAACGGTACTTTTGCATAACATTATAGTTTAGCAATACACAAAATATCTCTCATCCTTTAATGTACCAGGTATAATTCCAAAGCTTAATTCCTCTGTCTGACTACAGCTAAACCAACAACGACATGCACACATCATAAGCCATGTAGCCAGATAACACAAACCGAAAGAAACGGCTGGACATAAACGATAGAAGCCTCAGGAAATGACTGGAGTGAAAAAATAAACAGAAGATGACAGAAGAGTTCGGCGAGAGGCCCAGACCTCAGGAGGTAAAAGTGAGTGTGATATCACCGGAAAACGCTTGTGAATAAACAGAGGAGCATAATTAAGAACCAGCCACTGAGACCTCCTGATACCCCTGTATCACCCCCCTCCCCAATTTTCACTGATAACAAGGTGATTTTCTCTCACCACAGAGAGTGCCAAAAGTCAAACTCTCAGCAGACTGCAGTGATGCTGGATGCAGTATGCAGCGTGTCCCAGCGCAGGGCTGCTGCGTGTGGGCTGCTGGGTTCTCGCATGCTGCAGACAACAGCAATAAAGTGGAGGGTTGAGATACTTTCAGCACATAATCACCCAGAGAGGCTTTGCATTGTGCAACTAGCGTTTTACAA
>JAZGTK010015614.1:0-13123 GCA_036877625.1 Ambastaia sidthimunki
CGTCGTTGTGATTGAACATGGCTCCCTTATCACCAGGTTGCCAGGTAGGTGCACCATAACGATGACTTATCGTCTGGGTGAGTAACAGCAAGTATATAACAAGATTCCTCGATGTGACAAACGTCACCCCCAGGACACACTGTACCCGACCTCTCACAGGCAGGGCAAATAATGTGCCCCAGTACCTAATGTTATACCACATACATACATACGCCTTTATGGCTATAGACAAATTTATTCTTAAATGCATTTATATAATTTACATTTCAACATATTTGAACTGCACATTCATGTCTAACAACACCTCTGAAAATATGTAAACGTATTTTATGTGTATGAGGTAAGAAGTCTGAAAGAAATTACAGACTGCCTCAAAACAGATTTTTCTCCAAAACTGAAATGGATAAGCTCTTCCCCTAAAAAGGCATATGCATCTTAGTCATAGCACCTGAACTAATACTGGTTCAATTTAATCTCTGATCCAACGAACATCTGTCTACACTGGACATCTGTCCCTCCTCAACTCTATTTTTAGCCTTTTAGTTTTACTTTGAAACCCCATTTAATTAATTTATTACAGTATGTCTGTGTACGCTGACTTGTTGCACAATAAGAGAAAAAAATAACTTTAAACAAAAGAAAAGATGTAAAAACAAACTAAAGTGTACTTTATGGGAGTGCAAGCACGCCCTCAGAAGCTCCTACTCTCACTCGTGCTCTTACTCACCAATTAAACAATCGATTGCAGTGCTGAAATCTTGTCATTAACACTGGCATGCCACAGTTTTTTATCAAATTAAACTGAAACAGTGTCCATTAATAGCGTTACTGTAATGGGATTTGCAATTCTCTGATAGTTCCGTAATACTTAAGGGTTTTTTTTTGTTTGCTTCTTCCTGACTTCCTTGTTGAATTTGCATTATAGGATTAAAACATTTTAGTATAGCAGTTAAGTATATTGCATATGTTTTAAGGAGACCAAATTCCCTGCAACATTAGAAACAATTTTCTTATGAACTTATGAATCATGTGAATGACAAGGTCACAGGGTTCTAACCTGGCTTGTTATTGTTCTAAGTGAGCAACTTTGCTACTTGGATTCTCATGTATACAAATGTATGAGTTTGTATGTGTGTGTGTGGGAGCATGTGGATACAGGGGAGTCACTCTGAAATATTTGGAGGCTTATCAAGTTTCATGTCAGAAGAACTGACCAGCCTTGCTTCAAGCCAAGGACTGCTGACCTCTGACCCAAGTGTTAAACCAAAAACAGATGCCTTCGAACTGACTCATATCCGGCACTTAAATAAGCTGGTGAGGAATTTTTTAACCTTCCTTAAACTGTTATTTCTGTAACTCCTAAAATGATATTTTTCACTATTATTGTTATTGTTTGTTTTATACATTTTATTTTGATGTTCTTGTCTTGTCCTAAAGTTCCTTGATCCTTCCCTGATTGTAGCCAGGTGTTTCATGTTAGTTAAACAGTTTCCTATGTATTTATAGCTCTTATGTTGTCTTTATGTTGCATCGTTTCATGTAACATGGTTTCAGTTGTTGCAGTTCTGCTTCTATTTTGATAAATTATAGTATCTTTTTTTCTGGAAATTTCGCAAAAACAAAGTCTGTGCTTGGTTTTTAAACTGTAGGTGCTTTGATGCCTTGTACTAAAATGTAAAAAATCTAGTTTAAAGGTTTTATCAATTACTGCTGTTAAATAAACTCACATTTTGATTCTCTGGTATCAGGAAAATTTGACTCGTAGCCCTGAAACAGAATGGCTTGTCAACATCATGGCTCTCTTGGCAAGGTCACTATGATTCTGTTTACTTTTCAGAAGAATATTTACCCTCTGGGCTTTTTGAAAGCATCCTGCAAAAGTTCACCCAAGAAAAGCAGAGGGAAAGAAAATATACACACTCTCACGCACACACTCTCACATGCACACACACACACACACACATGGGCAGCATTATAAAGTTGCATGCCAAAGATTGTTGAAAAGAAGAATTAGATCTGCAAATTGACCAAGTTTGATAAGTGTCTGAGTGGAAGCCTACATTTACTTGCTCATCCCTTTTGACCAAACTGTGTTCTTGTTTTGGTTTTAACTTTTCCTCCTCTTGAATTCTTTTTGTAGTGCAATGATCTGTCTTGCAAATCCCCCCCAATATCCCTCACCTCACCCACATATCACCTCCTCCCCTTCATTTGGAGTCAATGAAACTTTATTGCAAAGACTATTACCACAAATGCACTATCACCACTAACCTAAAAACCATATTGAATGCTGTAGTTATAATGATGGATAGTCCATTCTTTCTTCTTGTATTCTGTTTAGTTATTTGTGATATTCAGAGACCGTTTAAACAGAATAATAACATTTGGGACAGATTCCTAAATGCAAACTTGCGTGGGTTGGATTAAACCATCAATAAGCACTATCAGTAGTGTTAGGCTACAGACTAATGATTTATAATCCCTAACATGGGACTGATCCCTATCAGATTGATGAATGCACCAACCAATCATGTTCCTGCAAACCCACAGCATGTACATACACCAATAAGTAATGATAAACGGCCCCGTCAGAGTTATTTATGCATCTAAGGGGGCCTAGTGCTGGCCCACCCTGGGGTGGGTTTCTGTAGCCATTCTCCTCGATGGTAGGTGGTCTTTTTTTCCTCACATGTCTGGTCTCATCCTCCCCTGATCTGGAGGTTTTGCTTAACCTCCCTCACAGATGGCTAAGGGATGCATCACAGCTAAGGAAAGGCCTGTGATCCATGGTTCATCCCACACATCCCCCCCACCCAGATGACTGTGGTGGACATGGAGTAATGCACACAGAGAATCCGAAGGCCATAAATGGGCTTATCTAGGAGGGACATAGTTCTTTTTGCATCCTGTCTCTGTTTAATATATATGCACAGAGAGAACTAGCCTGTAAATGTCATGTCATGTAGACAGTGAGAAAAAATGAGGCGCAGACTGGGGTATGGCTAAAAACTGCACAGACACTTATGCTAGAAGCGCATTAGAACACCTGTGCATTTGAGCATGGATCTGGAAAGTGCATCTTCGTGAAAACACTGGTCTCCTTAATTGCTGTTAAAACTGTTGAACAGACTCTGAACCACTGAGCTCGAGCTATCTAAATGAAAGTGACAGTTATTGGCCCCTTATGTCCAGGAAAAAACACTGAGCTATTTCCTGTTGTCTCCCATTTCGCAGTAGGAGTGTATTCCCATGCATTTGATATGGCCATATTAACCACACACTCGTGAGCTTAGTCTATAACTCATGACTCAGACTAAAATTTACAGCTCCTCACTACATTATAACATTTTCTGCTTGTGTTTTTTACTATTGATGTGAATCCCATAATACCTTTCTTTACAAAGCGTGGCATATGTAATGTTTGTGTACTGTCTGTCAGGTCATGTTGGCCTGAATGGTGATGAAGATTTAGTTTTATTGTATTTGCATTAAGATGTACTTCAGAGGTTTATAAGGAAATGTTCGACTGTGTTGCTTTGTGGAAAAGTCAACGTTTTTAATTTACTACTGCTTTAAATTTCAGATGATCATTATGCAGGTTTGCATTTTTTTAAATTACTGGCATCTGACATTATAGAACTTTTTCAACTGTTATTGGACAGTGACACAGAAGTGCACATGGCCTTATTACAGAGAAAGAGGTTGGGGAGGACTGGGATATAACACAGGTCAGACTTAAACCTCAGGTTTTAACATGTAATATAGCTACTAGGCCACAACTTAAAACTTTATAAATTTCACCTTTACATTGGTGAATTAAATGCTCATGTGTTTGTACTCATGACTAATCATTAAAGTTTAAAATACCCAGTCAATGACTTGCTGTTTAGATGCTGTCTCACTGGTTAGTGTTAACTATGGTTCAGTGACTGGAATGATAAGAACACAGCATGCAGAATCAAGGCTGTCTGATGCTGCTGGAAAAGCCATCAGCGTTGACTGATAAAATTCCATCTCTTTCTTCCAGCCTGTTGCTGTGTAAAGCACTGCTTTATACTTCTGTAACGTTAGTTTGCACATGGTTTATTATGCAAGTACAGTACATTCCAATGCTGCAGATGAAATTATCAGTGTATACATAGGAGTGTTTCTTACCCCAGAGTGTATGAAACACTGCTCAAATGGATCACAGATGGCCAATATTAAATTTGTTAGTGTTATTTATATGTCTTTATAAAAAAGGAGTTTGGAAACACTATCACAAACATTTATTTTAATTGACCTTTAATTGCATTCATTTAGCAAATGATACATGCCTGAGTGTGTGGAAGTGTGAGAAACGTAGTGTTAATATGTCTCTTGCAAGTGAAATTAGGATGCTCTGTCTCCGAACCTGTCTAGACTAAAGTAAAATTTCGTTCACAACAATCACTATTCAGAGCATTTAGCAAGATCAACTTATGCTGTCTAATTAAGATCCATAATTTAGCTAATTTGGTCATTGATTTCTTTAATAACACACATGGACATATCATTTTTCACTAAATCTGATTGTACTAAAGAAATTAGTACTTTTTTTATCAAGCATTTTCACTGAAAGGGTGTTAACGAACAGCTTGAGATAATACTAGGTTTAAAAGTGATGTGCAATATCAGTGTTTTGATATTACAATGTTATGTAGGACTATAAAAATATTACCTGAACATTTTTGTTTAAGGATTCTTACTGGTCCAATGCAGCAACATTGGCTCAAACCTGAGTGACATGGGGCTATTTGTAGGAATGAAAGTGAAAGTGACATATTTTGTCAGATATGGTAACCCATACTCGAAATGTGACCTCTGCATTTAACCCATCACTAGTGAGGAGTGAACACACATTGCAAGTCGTGAACACACACACACCCAGAGCAGTGGGCAGCACTGCTGCACCTGGGGAGCAATCAGGGGTTAGGTACCTTGCTCAAGGGCCCTTCAGTTGCTACCTGCCGACACTGGAATAGGAGGGAAGGGAAAACCTTCCTTCAGGGGGGAAACCTCTTTCAAAACAGTTTTTTTTAGTTCAGACAAAGTTTTTTTAGCGGCCTAGAACCTTGAATCTGTGTCATGATGGGGGTCTTACTTTGTCATCGCATCTGCATTCTGCCTTGATTTACTTTTCCTTAGTCATCACTCGCTCCGGTTTTCTCTTTAGCCAATCTAAGTCATTAGCAATCTGTACAATATCAACATGTAGGATGCTATTAAACATACAGCAGACTCTCTCTTCTTCACCCACTAAAGGCCTGTGTGTGTGTCTGTGTTCTCGTTTTTCTACCAATGTGGGGATCAGATGCCCCCACAAGGATGGTAAAAGTCACTCACACCTACATTGTAAGGACCAGTCAGCGGCCTCCACAAGGAAAACTAGTATTAAAGTATTAAAGTATTAAACATACTAAATGATGCTTTTTAAGAAAAATTAAAAATGTAAAAAGGTTTCTGTGAGGGTTAGGTTTAAGGGTAGGGTTAGGGGATAGAAAATACACAGTATAAACAGTTTGTACAGTATAAAAATCATTATGACTATGGAAAGTCCCCACAAAGCATAGAAATCTAATGTGTATGTTTTGTGATATCATAGAGGAAGCGCTGAGGGAGGTGCAAACAGATGATTAGCAAGTTGTGATGAAATGAATAAACAGTCTCACTATCACCACTATTGCACACAGTTCCTGCATCATCACCTCATCAGCAAACACAAACTAACATAATTCTAAAATGACATGATTCACCTCTCTGCCTCTATCCTCTTGTTGACTGTGTAATACTGTATTTTATTTTATTTTTTTAATTCCCAGCACTGTTGCTTGTTGAAGAACATGTAACATAAGGTGGTTTATGTGTTACTCTTAAAGTTGACTAATGTTTAGTTTCACACCAAGGCACATAGTTCTATTTGTTTTGATAATTACAACCGTAGTTCATGGAGGCTATGGTTGCTTAAAAGGGCAATTCAAAGAATCTGAGAGACCTGGACCTCAAGACCTTCTGACACCTCTAAACCTCCCAGAGAGGCCTGTCAAGGTCACCTCTTATTTTCCTGTTTATGATAATTGCATATTAGCACCTAATCTGCCATACCCACTCTTTTGGTTTGTGGCAGATTGTAAGCTATTCTAAATAAGAACCACCCACAGAAACCATACTACCAAACTATCAGAGTGCAAGAAAGTTCTACAGCTATATTTTTATTTATAGTAAAATAAACTTGTTTGGTTTCCAGTACTCTTTGTTGGATTAATCTCAGACGAGTTTCTCATTTTAACATTATTCTATTATCTCACCAGATATATTCTCAGTGTTTTAAAATAAGAGTGCCGTCTGTCTTATTCTCACAAAGCTAAAGCTTTGTTGGTGTCACGAATGCACTCACAAAACAGGCATGAAACGATGAACTCCAAAATAAACGTTTTTAATCCAAATACTCCAAGGCAGGGATGCCCAGGCACCACTAAGAACACACAACATAACTTCAATAACTGACAAACGTAGACGGAACATGAAACAGCTTATAAAGACAAACCAATCAACGTTAATTACAAACAGGTGGGACTAATCAGACAGGACAAAAACAGGAACTCCAAACATGGTCACAAACATGGGACAAACAGTCCAGACAGGGGTGTTACAGTTGGTTTTGATTTTTAAAATATTTAATTTAATTATTTAATTTAAAATAAAAAGGAGTATTCATTGCCAAGCGTGCAAACACAATAATTTTATCTTACAGAAAGCTTTAAGTACATACATTTAAGACAAAGATATTTGATAATGGCATTGCAGAGTAGAAAATGAATGTGTGTATATTTGGAAATGATAAAAATATAAGCAACATTTTACAGGGTAATATATGCTCTGAATTTACATATTTACAGATGTTACGTACACTTGTGCAAGAAGGCAATGTAATGTCCAGTAGAAGTGATGATATATACAGTAAATGTTAACATGTAGGAATTAATTTACATATATGAAATGTCATTATGTACACAGTGGGCGTAGAGGTAGACACTGGAATAATGCTTCAGCTCTGGAAATATAACCTGAGCCAAGGTTATAGTTATTGTTTGGTAGATTCAGCAAAGAAATTTTATTCAGTTCTATTGTTTATTCCGAAAAAATATATTGTTTAATTTTTTTCTTGAAAAAGTCATCTTAAGTCAACTCTCCCACCCACTGACTCATTCCCTTTCTCTGTCACACTCTTTCATTAGTTTTCCCTTTATACTCCTAAGGGAAACAAAGCATGATCTTAGCCCTGGCTTGATCCCTGTGCTCTGAGCAGATAGTTCAGCCAGGATTAATATTCTCTGCCACTTTGATGTCAAAACCACATATCACAAAAAATGGAAAGGATGGGGGGCAAAAAAGACAGCAGATATTGAAAGGATGTACAAAAGAAGGATAGTGTGAGATGGAAGAAGTGGTAGGAATGTGATAGATTCCCTTTGGGCAAGTAGGGACCAGATGTATAATCTGGTCGTGGCTTGCCAAGGAAGCAGATGCCCCCCATCCCCCTTTGGCAAGGCGTGTGACACGCCATACCAGGGGCTGTGTTTGTACAAATGTATCACCTCGGCTATCATAAGTGGGGGGTCAATAAGGGGGTGGTGGCCTATGCAGGTTTGCTTTATTGGCTCTCTTTGATGATGTCGCTGGCCCTAAACATTAGAAGAATCAGTCCTCCACCCACAGACCCTCCAGCCTAACTGGTTCGTTAAAAAGGGGCAGAGGGAAAACAAAGAAATGGAGTGCAATATTACTGGATGAGGGTGCTTAGGTTTGTTTTAGAGAAAGGTGCCAAAGGTGAGAGCATCTTGTGGGCGAGAGAGCGCCCATAATCTCCTCCATACGAGGGCATGGAGAGCTTTGCCCCTCTGCAGTAATTACATGAATCAAATGAATCCCACGTATCTGAAAGAAACACATTTTTGCCTCGAGGAGAATCCCTGGCTAATTGAGATCTGCCAGGAGAGGAGCAGAGCAGGCACGAGAAGGGTCTACCTATACTATGAAGAGCTTTAAAAGGTTATGTGGGAGAGTGTATGTTTTTGTTTAAGGATCATGGAGGATCAACCAGTTAATTTTTGTGTATGTGCATTTGCTTGGCAGTTGCAGACTTTCTACATGCACACACACACACAAATATGTAATATATATAAATATATTATATAATATATTGCAATGGTTTTATGTGTATAGGGGTTTTGTGTTTATATTTCTTATGGTGTATGTACATGGATCCGGTTTGGCTAACATTATGAGGACCAAATGTCCCTAAAACAGTAAATTCTGAAATTACATACACTGTGGGGAACAGCCAATGGCCCCCATAGCAAAACTGATTTGTGAACAAATGTACAAATGCAAAAAGTAATGTTAGGGGCAGGAAAACAATAGTATTTTTTTTTTGGTAAAAAAGAATTAAATTATAATCCTGAAATAACAGAAAAATAAACATGTGTACAAGTTTGCATGGACTGTGGGCATAAACACCTTTATATGTTATGCAGTATGTCCAAACTGCTCCAGTGTAGCAAGATGGTTAACCTAACCTCACTCTTCTCTCAGCCTCTAATAGTGATGGGGATAACAGCCTCTATACATTTCACGTTCGTCTCCTGCCAGCTTTTCAGTGGTCATTAAAAGCCAGCCGTTATCAGTCTGCACAGGATGGATTCTCTGACGATGCAGGTTTGGAATCCCACTTCAGGTAACAGGTCCTTATCTGCCTCCTGATTGCCTCTGCGCTGGCAATCCGGCTGACGTTGGCGTCTCAATCAGCCTTTAAATAATCTGCCTGGCGCTCGAGGAAAGGACTTTTTCCGAGGTGCAGAGAGACACGAAGAACAGGAAGTTTTTAATACCTGCTCTAGCTCTAAGATGGAAAGCAACAAAAAGGAAAAAAAAACAAAATCACAAATCTAAGAGCTCCTAAACATGGAGCAAGCTTTTAAAGTCAGAGTAATAGAGAATATAAAGCATGTTCATTTCCCAATATGTAATACTCATCATAATAACTGACCTTGTTGCTATGCTTATTTTTGTTATATAAACTGAGCTGTCTGATTTTACTATGAAACTATTACATTTGGACAGATGCAAACTTCTTTTCTCATTATCTGAGCTGATTTTAGGAGAGAATCTGCTAAATGAGTTTAAGCAATAAAACAATACAGTCTTAACTTAATATTTATTGGTAAAGCACATGTAAGCAACAAACCCAAAGTGCTATAGAACTAAACCAAATTTAAATCCCTTACAGGACAAAAATAGGAAGAAAGCTAAAACATAAATTACAATAATCATAATCAATAAATGCATTAGAAAACAAAGAAAAGACAACAGTTAAAACCTCACAACCTCGGACATATGTGACATTGGCAATGGAAAACGTCTCGGGTTCCCTGGTTCCCTAAAAGCACGAGACGCTGCGTCGAAACGCTTTTGGAACACCTTCAGCGTAACCATGCTCTGAATCACGTGTGAAATCAGTCCAATAGGGAGACAATACGTCACAAACAATGTAACGTCACGACCAGGAAGCTTAAAAGCGTGTGCGCTGAGCAAACCGGTAGCTTCGGAAAGTAATGAAGCAAGCGCAGGCAGGGGTACCGGAAGTATGGCAGGTGATGCAGCGTCTCGTTTCCTTTAGGGAACTGGGGTTACATGCGTAACCTGAGACATTCCCTTCCAGGAACTTGAGCTGCGTCAAAATGCTTTGGGAACGAGTTGCCCACTCCACCAGACTGAGGGTCCCATGCCCCCTGTGTGAAATTGCACAGCTAGGGCAAGAGAACAGAAGTGCCTGGAGTGGCTCGGATATCGAGGCCATAGTACCTCACAAAGGTTAAGGGAGTGGACCATCTCGCAGCGTGTCCTGAATTGGGACACCTGCATAAAAGGCTTTAGAGGCCACCAGGGGACTCATATGAGATGTGAATAGCATCAGTAATCCAGTGACTGAGGGTCTGCTTGGTCGCAGGGAGACCCCACTTAGGGGGACCAAAGCAGACAAAGAGCTGGTCAGTTTTCCTCCACAGGGCAGCTCTGTGGACATATGTGCTCACACTGGACACACACAGTTAAGCTTCTGCTGGTCATTCTCCCGAATAGGAGGAGGATAGAAGGCCTGTAGTATGACTGGTCGAAGTGTGGTAGAGGGTACTTTAGAAACATAACCCGATCTCGGGTAGAGAAAGGCTTTGGCCAAATCGGGCGCAAAGACAAGATAGAAAGGGGCCACTGAAAGGGCCTGGAGGTCACCAACTCTCCTCAGAGAAGTGATGGCCAACGTTTTGGCCGACAGAAGATGATCAGAAATTTCCCCAATGGGCTCAAAAGGTGGAGCACTAAGGGCCTCTAATACCACAGCCAGGTCCCAAGGAGGGACACAAGATCATACCTGAGGCCTCAGTCTCAGTGCACTTTGGAGGAAACTTATAACCAGGGGGTGCCTGCCCACTGTATAAGCACCTAGTGAAGTGTGGTAAGCTGATATAGCCGCCACAAGACCTTCACGGTGAAGTGCGCTAACCCTGCAGAGAGCCGTGCCTGCAGAAACTCCAGAACTGCATTAACAGAGCAGTTGAAAGTGACATGTTTTGTCAGATATGGTTACCCATACCCGAAATGTGACCTCTGCATTTAACCCATCACATGTGAGGAGTGAACACACACTGCAAGTCATTAACACACACAGACACGGAGCAGTGGGCAGCTATCACTGCAGTGCCCGGGGAGCAATCGGGAGTTAGGTGCCTTGCTCAAAGGCACTTCAGTTGCTACCTGCCGATGCTGGAATCGAACCGGCAACCTACTGATTACAAGCCTCATTAACCAGTAGACCACAACTGCCCCACAGTCAACAGTTGACTGGGTCAAGCTGGCGGTCTCCGCACCAAGAAGTGAAAAATTTCTACTTCAGGGCATACAGTTTCCTCGTGGAGGAAGCTATGGATTGTAGGACGGTCTCAACAATCTCAGTTGAACGGGGCCACTAAGAACATAGTTACCGCATCCTGGCGTATTCTTTCCAAAACTCCTGGAAGCAGAGCGATCGGGGGGAAGGCATACAAAAAAGCCTCGGCCAAGTCTGTATGATAGCATCCAGTCCAAAAGGAGCAGGATGAGCTAGAGAGAACCAAAGAGGACATTGCGCTGTCTCTTAAGAGGCGAAAAGTTCCACTTGGGCTTGCCCAAAGATTCTCCAAATCTGCTTCACCACCTCGGGGTGAAAACCATTACCCGGGCCTCGGCCCCTGCCTTGACAGGATGTCTGCTCCCACATTGAGACATCCAGGAATATGAACTGCTCTAAGCGAGGAGTTTCCCCTGGGACCACACAAGGATCTGGTGTGCCAACTTGTAAAGAGGGAGAAACACTGCCAACATTTCTAGGCAATTTATGTGCCAGGAAAGACGGCGACCTCTCCACACACTATGGGCTGGGCGGCCACTCATAACCACTCCCCAACCAGTGAGGGATGCATCTGTCGCTAGTGAGACCAGAGGCCAAAGAGCTCCCAGCACCGGGCCCTGAGTAAGGAACGAAGGTTTCTTCCATATATCTAAGGCCCGTAGGCAGCGCCGCGTGACCTTGACTTTGCGGAATGGATTTCCCCTTGGGGAAAACCCCTTGGATTTGAGCCACCACTGTAGGGGTCTCATGTGCAGCAGGCTGAATGGAATCACATTGGACGCAGCTGCCATGAGACCTAGCAGTTGCTGAAACTGCTTTACAGTGAGGAACTGGCCTTCTTTGACTCTCATGACTGCACTGAGGATCGATTCTACTTGAGCAGGAGACAAATGTGCCTTCATCATGATCGAATCCCACACTATACCCAGATAAGTGGTTCTCTGCGCTGGAGAAAGCACACTTTTCTTGATGTTCAGTCTGAACCCCAATTCTTTCATGTGGTTCAGAACAACATCTTGATGTCGAACTACCAACTGCTCTGAGTGAGCTAGTATCAACCAATCATCGATATAACTGAGTATGCCGATGCCCCGGTATCACAAAAGAGCCAGAGCTGCATCCACAACCTTTGTGAAAATGTGGGGTGAGAGTGCTAGGCCGAATGGAAGAACCCGATATTGGTAAGCTTTGCCCCTAAAGCAAACCTCAGGAACTTCCTGTGCTGAGGAAGGATGGGGATATGAAAGTATGGATCTTTCAGATCTATCGTGACAAACCAGTCCTCAGACCTGATTTGAGACACAAACTGTTTTACAGTGAGCATCTTGAACTTCAGTTTTATGACTGAGCGGTTCAGGAGACGCAGATCCAAAATGGGACGCAACCCCCCATTCTTTTTGGGAACAATGAAGTAATGGCTGCATAGCCCCCACTCTTTCTGATGAGGAGGGACCACCTCGATGGCCTCCTTCCTCAGGAGAGTTTCTACTTCTTGTTCCATAACCAGAGTCTGCACACGACCCACCAATGTGGGGAGAACCCTGCCGAAAGTAGGCGGATGGCAATAGAACCGAATTCTGTAACCTAGTTCTAAGGTGCGCAGGACACATTGAGACGTGTGGCAGTACTTTCCAAGACAGGCCTCTGGTATTTTTGGAGTGAATAGACCAGTGCCCTGTATTGGAAACCCTGCAGGGAGCCTCCGGTCTAAACTCTCCGTAGACTTCCATAGAGGTGGCACTTCCCCCATGCTTGCTACCCCTGGCAAACACTGGGGGGACCAGTTGTTTGAGGCTGCTGTGCCCTGAAACACCCCAGTTGGCAGGGTTAACAGCTTGACCTCCAGAGGGCACTGAGGAGGTACGGGCATCGAGGAGGTATGGGCATTATATGATGAGATAGGACCCGCTGCTCCCCAGATGGGCTGCCTTCTGATGTCTTAAGGGAACCTCCCGAGACTGGCTTCTGGTATATTTAGAGTAGACCGGTGTCCTGTTTAAGTTCAAGTTTATTTATAAAGTGCTTTTCACAATGGCACATTGTTGCAAAGCAGCTGTACAAATGACAATGAAAAAAATCCAAGGATATTTACAATGTAGTTTTGAAACTTGAAAATAAGAAAAAAAATAAATATATATATATATATATACCTCCGTACCT
>JAZGTK010015615.1:0-13123 GCA_036877625.1 Ambastaia sidthimunki
TCTCTCTCTCTCTCTCTCTCTCTCTCTCTCTCTCAGTGGTGTGGGTCTGGCAAGGGCCCATTATGAAAAGCAGCCTCCCTCGAACCTGCGCAAGTCAAACTTCTTCCACTTTGTGCTGGCCCTGTATGACCGGCAGGGACAGCCCGTGGAGATCGAGAGAACCTCCTACGTGGACTTTGTGGAAAAGGACAAAGTAAGCACTCTGCCACTAACAGACACAGCTACACTGCACCACAGGATTCTGGGAGATGCTGGGGTGCAGCATATTGAACCTAGAGAACATGCTAAGAGACACTAATATTTTGGGGGGTTTGTTTTAGGTGCAATTTTCAGGCACAATCCAACCTGTACATGAAATCACTTTTGTGTTATGTTTTTGAAAAGAGTTTTGATGAATTTGTAGAACTTTGTATTTAAATATCCTATGAGAATCTAAAATGTGGAAACACCTTAATTTTATTAAATCTCATGGTATTAATCACGCACATAATTTGAAGAAACTGCACAAAAATTCTCTATACACTTCTCCGCACTTACATGCTGTAATATGGAAATGTATTTATTCTTTGACTCTAATGTGGAGTTGGAAGGCATGTGTATATATACATCAAATTATTTATTTGAGTGGATCTAATTCTCAGGCACACTGCTCTTTGATTCTCAGTAGTAGCTGTACCAAAACCTACATGTAGGGGGCAGCAATGAGTCCCTGTTCATACACATTAAATAGCTCATTACTCTAATAAATCTATATTTTGTTTTCTGGGCAAAGGAACAATTGTATACAATTTTCTAATGGTGTGATTTTTTTATTATATAATTATATCTCCATTATTTATATCTTTATAGCAAAAGACTGTGTTTGGCTTATTTTGATTCATATTTATTCAATATAATATGCTTATTTGAACATGCTTCTCAGTGTAAACCTGGGATTACATTTCAGCCACTCCAGCACTCTTTCTTCTCTCTTGCCCACTGTCAAAGCAGTGCTTTCTGCTCCACTCCTCCACAGTACTGCTAGCTTCATTCTGGAGTGTAGCTGTGCATTCGTACTTGCTCGCCCTGCAGCGTGTGTTCAGAGTGTGTTGGAGGGTACTCCTGCTTGCCCTGCAGTGCGTGTGTCGGGGGGTTGTTCTCAGTAAAAGGTTACAGAGAACAGCTCCGCCCACGGTCATACAGGACAGGGTCCAGCTGGCACGGTCAGCGCTCTGTCCTTACTGTCCGATCACCTCCGCCATAACCCCTGCCCAGCAGCCCCCCCTGCACTCCTCCACTCCAGCCTGGGTCGCTGCCAAGACACTACCACTAAACTTGGCAGTGAGCAGTAGGGAAGACAGAGAGCGTCTGACGACGAGCGTGGGCGTGTTCTTGCATCTCACTGGATTGATGTCACATCAGAGCAAAATAACTCACCTGAAGGGTGGATGTGAGGTTTCAACTTAAAGCTCACATGATCTTAGGATAAGACAGATGTGTGGTAAAAACAGATTTGATGCTGATCAACACTGATTCTCAGCCAGAGTTGTGTGCATATGAGCCGGTACTTCGGCTGTTGCCAGGGGTGTCAATGGTGACCTTGAAGATATCCAACATAATGCTAAATTTTATTCAGTGTAATATGAGTTCATAGGAACAGATTTCTGGGTTGTGTTGATTAAGGGACACTTGAACACTACTGGTGAGACTAAAGGGGTCTATAAGTGAAAAAAAATGTGCCCCACCACAGGATGCGATTGTTAATGGTTTCATAGAAGCTCTTTTTGCAAAACTTTTTGGGGTTCCTTGGGTTGTGGATATATTTGCCTTCACATGTGTGAACCATTTGAGACACACACTTTTTTGTTTATGGTTATGCCACATTAGTTCTGCAAAATAAACTCTTACATTTATATTTGAAAGAAAAATAAACGTATAATTATGTACAGCTGCATTAGGAATGTAAAATCAAACATTTGTAACACATTTGTAATTATGTGTAATTATTGTAGTTTGTCATGATATAGCCACAAATATATGTATCTATGTATATATCAACCTTCATGATTCAGGCCTAAAGATCCACATGTGATGGAATTATCACTAGGTTTTATATTGAATCTAAACAATGTAGCACAATATGTATTTATTGTGTATGTGTGTATAGTCATTTGTTTCTTCTCTCTGTCAGGAATACAATGGCGAGAAGACCAACAACGGCATCCACTACAGGTTACAGCTTCTCTACAGCAATGGTAAGAGGCACAAAGCTCCTTCAGACCCTTTTCATATCCCATCAATAACAAAGACATATTGTGAGGCAGAGCGGGGCCAACTGTAAACGATATGTAACCACAATCATGCAACATGTCTCATCACATCTGGAAGAGCATTCGAGGAGCCCCATCTGTTTATCCTGAGAGGAGTTCATGCTGTTGAACACATTTGCCACCCTTTCACAGTTTACGCTTATGTATAATTTCGTTCCACATTACTTACCCACACAGATATATCAAAAACGCCCTTGTCTGAGACTTCAGTTCTTTGTAAAACATATAAAATAACTGCATTACAAAACAGGTCGCTACAATGCTCATCGTCCTAACATCTAAATTGACTTTTGTTCAATTTAAAACATGTAATACGACTGAATCGACTCCAGTACATTGTTACCACAGCTAACATTATTTTTTACGAGTTGCACATTAGCAGCACATTAGCTTAGATGCTACTCTACTTAACTTAAATATTGGTTTTATGAGGTATTTTAACATAATAGCATATAGAGATAGCTTAGTTAAAGTGACATGTTTTTGTCAGTTAAAGTGATAGTTGTTACTCTCCTAAACTCAGATATTGGTTTTATGGGCTCTTTTAGCATAATGTAGTGTTTATGACTTATTAATGAAAGCAACTATTAAATGTTACTATTGTCACATACGCTAAGTGGCGCCATCACAAACGTCTGTAGCAAAATGTCAACACCAGGCTGTTATGCTAACATGTAGATGTAAATGTTCTGTTATCTTGTAACACAGAGGCAGAAAGGAAGGAGAAAAGAGAACTTGTGCTTTAAGGCGGGAGGAACATAAATAATAGAAAAACAGGCGATTTTGTTTTTGCTAAGGGGTGTTAGCGGAATAGCCCAGTCAGCATGACAAGCATAACAGAATGTGTATAAATGTACTGTAGGGAAAAGAATAATAAAACAAATTAATTTCCAAGACTTTCCATAAGAAATGAGCCTCTTAATGATGACTTTGGGTTGAACTAGATTTTGCGTTTGGTAGTGGCTTTTTGTTGCTGTGTGTGTTCTCAAAGAGGCTTTTAATTTAAACATGCATTTGATTCGACTAGCATTTGTGGTGAAATATAGCATATTAGCTGTTTTATGTTGAAACCAAACTGGGTAAGTTTGGCAAGTAAGATAAAACAGATGCGTATTCATGTGTGTTTAATTTATATTCACAGGTATCAGGACAGAACAGGATCTTTATGTTCGATTAATAGACTCAATGACTAAACAGGTGAGTACGAATTACATCAACAGTCGATCGTGCCCTAATTTTGCCCTAATTTGATCTCACTACACTGCTTGTACATAAGATTAGTGACACTAATCTATAGCATTATAGCACCAAACTAGTGACACTAAGATTAGTGATCTAAGCATGTTAGATGAGACTCTCTTATCTCTTTAAAGAACTCAATTCCTGCGTTCTTCGTTCCATCACGTTATGGACCAGACCTCAGCCCCCCCAGTGTTCATATGGCCTATACTTTCCTCAGCCCAGCAGGTCCCACTGTCACCGCATGTCAGCCTGTCTCAGATCAATATGGCAACCAGTTCCTCGACAAAGCATCAACCCCGGAGACCAATCAATAGGTCTTAATGTAGCTGCAGAGCCGACACACTGGAGACAATAATCCTCCCTACAACATAAAAAGGACTGTAGCTGTGCACGCCCGTAAAATCCTCCCCCCCACTTGCACGCGCAGGCTTTACATATGTGCATCAACAGCAAAGCTGCAAATATCGATCGAATGAGGACCGTTTTCTTCTAATATAGAATGATAAATATAAGATTAAGGGTTTCTTTCTCCGATTAATCACCTCTAATTGGCTCCAAATTTTGTTTATGAAATTGTTTGTAGTGTTCTACTAATTTATTTATTTCTTGTACAGTGAGATGGCTTAATTAAAATAACAGGCCAGAAGTGTGTTTTTTCCTGGGGTTCATGAAAGGAATGTAACACTATTCCATATCGCTGGAGTCAGACATGCTTAGAGATGAGGAATAGGGCTTCTACTTTGGCGCCAGCAACGTGAATCAGAAACGATCATATATAAATATCGACCTGCTTTGAAATAACCTCCCCCCCTACAAAAATTGGAAGATGGTGATGAAGAGAAAGAGACCTTCATAGGCAGTGGAGAGAGAGATCAATAATGTAAAAGTGGTCGTTATCCTAAAAGTATTGTTCCCCAGGGCATTAGGTCAACCCTGTCTGGCCGACTGACCAAAGTCTAGGATTATGGAGAATATTTGGTTGGGTGTGGGTATACGGGTGTATGGGTTTTATTTTATAACATAAGAAAAATCACAAGTAAGATTTCTTTATTGTATTAATTGTTTTGCAGTGAGATTAGGTGGACAGCAAATGGCGACATTACCTTCACAAATTTTTCTTCTTATAAATAGACAGCAATAGTCTCACGTTTCAGACTGTGTCTAGATTTGCTTAGAAAACAAAGTCAAAGACTTCAATATGACCTCAAACAATGTATGCAGACAATCTCCTTTCATTCCTCAAAGTTCATTTTTCATACTTAAATGAAGCATAACTGGGAAGTCAAAGTCCTCTGAGCTATGAAAGAGCAACATCGGCACAATAAAATATTCCTTTGCATGGTGGTGATGGTTGATGGGGGCTTATGGGTGGGGTAAGTCCTTTAACTTCTTGATATGCACCAATCATCCGTCACTCCGGCCAGGCCTGACAGCCTGATGATGGATACTGCGGAGGAGGCCTCTCTCTCAGTGTCTGCCTGGCCATCTGGCTGCTCTGGGTGGATGCTGATGGGGAGAACGGAAGGATTGTTGCTCCACATGAGCCCGACCAGAGTCTGGATCCCCTTTGGATCGGCGCATACATCCCTCCGCTGATCACCAGATTTAGCTTTTAGCATATGTTAAAGTTCTCAGCATGCTCCAAACCAGAAACATGGCTAATGGCCAGATGTCAGCATTCTGAACAATTATCTTGAGCAATCGCTGGTTTCAGGTTGAGATAAATGCGGATTCAGCCTCAGAGTCTCAGAACATCAGTTCTTTAAAAAGAGTTATAGTGAAGATTGGGGCTAGTTGTCACATGGGAAAAGATATGTCTCAAGAACTGTATAGTATACAGTGAAAAGTGCTTGTTTTTTGTAGCAGTAGTTTTAAGAAGGATGAACTGTGTTTTCATGAAAGGGTATTTTTCATACATTTTAGGTTTGGGCAGGTTGTCATATTTTAATTGGGATAAGTTGTCATGTGTTTGATATGTTGCAATTTAAAAATATGTTGCAATTTAATTGTGATGACTTACCCCCATATAGTGTAACAACATGCCCCACACTGTTAAAGCAAGCTATCACAGACCAAAGAAAAGAACCTACCGTGAGAAATATTTTCTAGAGTGAAAATGTGACAGCTATCTTGTACTTAAAAAATTCATGATATACATATTAATAGTTGCATTCTCACAAATAGGCTGCATATTTATAAATAACAAAATTTGCTTTGTCTCTATTTTATATTGTCTAACAGCCAATCCTTTATGAAGGCCAAGACAAAAACCCAGAGATGTGCCGTGTTCTCCTCACTCATGAGATCATGTGCAGGTGAGTCCATCTCAGTGATCAACAACTATATACTCTCCCTCTCATTTTACAAGCACTACTCTTTTGATATAATAAGCCCTGACATTCTTAATGCAGAGTAACATACAAGTTACATTTAAAATAAAATTAAATTCTTCTATTATTTAATGTGAAAAGTGTACTTCATCTCATATTACTGATTACGATTCACTATCTCTGTGTGAGACAGGGTTTAAAAGAATATTAACATATGGTTTGGGAGTTGAGCTCATGGGTGTAGCACAGGGTTGCATAAGTGGGCCTACACATTCTTCCCCTTCCACTGTGAAGACCTACAGGGCTTTCCTCATTACATTGACCTTAATAGAGTGTAATTATGGCTTCACAGTTGGCCTGCATGGCTGGAGGTCCAAGTGGAAATGTCTTGTACATGAAGTTTTGCCTGATGGTCATTGGAGGGGGGTAAGGACTCATAGGGGAGCAGGGCTGGGGCGCTCTAGGAAGGTAAGGGGGCTCAGATGCTTGTATCTTGGGACATAGGGGGCTGGCCAGATGGGGAACCTAGAGTTAATAATGCAGTGAGGGGAAATGATAGGGATTCATTGAGCACCCAGGGGCTGATGGGAAACGCAAAACCTCCACTGTAGCCATAATGGCGCAAAGAAAAAAATGTCTAATGATACAATTCATTTCAGATGTTGAACGTACGGTATTACTTACTTTACTATGCTTTACTATAACAGAGATTTACAGTGAACAGAGGCAGTGAATTATTACAGGAAGCCTGTCAAGTTATTAAAGTGTTAATGGGAATTTCAACACATTCCAAAATATTAAGATGGACTTTGCTAATTATGTTAATCACTAAAGTAATTTTGTCTGGCAGTCACCAGCACAACATTAATCTCGCAAATGCTTCACTCTATATGGTGGACATCAGCACTTTCAGAAAACTCACCTGTTTTACACAACGGAGCACTGCATGCTGGGTATTTTGTGCTATTTTCTCTCTCAAGGAACCTGAGCGTTCTCACAGATGATTTCGATGCAGGTTCCATTTCCATAATGATGGCTCAGTTTGAGTCGGTCATTATGTGATTGAGTGTGATTATTAACTGCTTCCCCTGATGAATGGTGTGTTTCCATTCGCTAATGAGAGAGAGATGAGAGATATTTCCCCTGTCTCATACTCCCAGGTGATAGAAGTCTATATCAGGGCCCTGACGGAGTCTGCTTCACCTGCAACACCCATCAACAAGCCTGAGTGTTGCTGAAAGCACAGCAGCTGTTCAGGGCAAACTTGATGTTCTTGTTCCAGACATGAGGATGGGCTTCTGATGGTCCCTTTCAGTTTAAATAAGCAGCGGTTGTCTTAGACATCAGTTCCTTTGTCTGGCAAATGAGCTTAGCAATCAACTTTGACAGATTAATTGGCATCCATAGTTAGATGAAGACCATAGGGGAAATTATAACCAAGAACTCAAAAAAAAAATGTTAGTTTAATGTTAATTTACAGATGTCTGTATATCTGTTTATCTATTTATCTCTCCCTATTTATTTCTCTCTCTCGCTCTCTCTCTCTCTTTTTCTGTATATGTATATAGATAAATAGTATTTTGATTTATGTAGTGTGTATTGTAGTCTAGAGGTCCAATGAACTGGCACTCCAGAGACTCCCAATAAGAAGTTGCAGCAGTCAGCTGGCACGCCACACCTACAAAAACATGGCGCACGGCACACAGTGGGCACAGACTAGTCTCCGTCCATCCGCTCTGCTGCCAGTCTGGACGAGGATGCTGTGTTGGAGAGGTCTGCCATCAGCTCTCACCCTCCAGTCAGACAGCCTGGTGCATATCATTAGCTCTGGCCGGAGTCTCTGTGTGTGCTTGTCTGGATGATTGCAACACTTGCCCTTTGAAAACAAGCCCTCTATTGACATCAATCCTCTCCCCTCTATCATGTCTTATCTTACTCATTCAGTATGTTCTGCTTTATCTGATGTTGGTTTTAAGATTCTCCCGGGAAGCTTTGCTGGCTGTTTATTTCATAAGCCCCACTCTGATATTGCAGCCATGTCTGATAAACCCTTTCTTGTTTTCAAGTGAATCTACTTTAGGATACTGGAGGTCTGTCTGGCTAGTCAGGGCTGTAGTAATAAGATAGCAAGCTGAGCAGGCAGCTTGAGCAGTTCTTCAATCTTTGACTAATCAGCAGAAGTGACCAGAGATGGTCCCTCTCTACAGTGACACAGTTTGTCCTGTGCTTGTAGCAGGGGCCCAAGGTTGGGCTTGCATTTGTATTTTTTTGTGGTTCTGTCCCTCAGTCATTAACCAAGCCAGGGCTAGTCTGCACAGACCCTTGAGGAAACGCCATTAAGGCCACATTACGGACGCTCCGCCAAGGTTTGTTTTTTGCAATCGGGGGCCCAGGGCTCCCTCTGGACCTGGCTGTGCTCCTGGGGTCCAGTTTGTTTATAACACTACTTTCGCAGTTTGAGGAGGTTGTCACCACAGCCTCACTATTGGGTTTCCAATGCTAATTGGTCTCCTGGAACTTTGCTAATGGTTCCAAGTAGCTGGGGGAATAAATTATAGTGGCGCGCACTATGGCAACAAGCAGACACACAAAGAACAGGAAAAAACAATGCACAGTTTTTTTCAGGTTCTTAAAGATCAAACAGTGTGATAAATGATTCACAAAGTTAGATCATTTTGCATTCAGCGGCTCTAAGTGAGGATTATTTGTCAAATGGCAATCTAATGCATGACAGCATGAAGCAAGTAGGATGAATATATCTGGAGTCTTAGTGGTCGGAAAAATCCATACAATATGATTTGAAGTTATTGCTCAGCTAATCTTAATCGCGGATAATGATTTTTTTGTTTCAGCATCTACTCTATCATTTCATCAAGCTGCAGAGAAAAATGCATCGGAATAGTTTCTGTAACTCAGTGCTTTTGGTGTGCCACACTAATATACATGTCTATATTTAAATGTATCTACAAGCTAATTTTATGAAATTCATTTTCTAAAATACACAATAATAAATACTGTGTCTCATATAAAATATACCATGGCATAAAATGCTATGTTAATGTAGTATTATTCCCTAGCTTTTTACAAATGCATTGAAATTTATTTTTTTACATATTTATTTTATACATTTATATTTAAAAATACATTTATATTTAAAAACTGCTTTAAAAACAACTTACCTTAATACAATGTTTTTAGAAATATTGCTTAGCATATTATCAGCTTAAATTCTTTTTTTGTGGGGTGGTGTTTATGCAGAACACAGCTGCACCTGTCTTTTAGTCTGATAGCATCTAACTAATGACAATAAACTTAATTGCAACCATTTACACAAAGTGGGCGGTACTGGCCTCAGTGGTTTGATTGGCGAGGAGTGAATGGGCGAGGTGGGATGGGTTTAGGGGAGCCACATGCCACCAGATGAAGGCCAGCCTGTGGCGAGGGCATGCGCAAGGGCAGAGGTGATGACAGTGTTTGAAAGGAGCATTTGGGATAGAGCCGCTGTACCAGGGCTTTTCTGGGTGCTGTCCAAACTGTCAGAGGCTGGCTGAGTGACCTTGGCGGGTGCCCAGCCCAGCTGGAGCACAGGACGAGTGGAGAAAAAGGGCGACCTGTCAGGCAGCCACCAGCTTGAGAAAGACTTGCCGGTCATCACATACTGTAGCTCCATCCCTATCTCTCAACGAAGAGAGTAGAGAAATATCGTCTAGGTACAAAAGCAGCAAATGGCTCATATGTCAGTTAGACATGCTATCAATATGTTGTGTATAAATCACTGCTCTCAGAAACATGCTTTTAAAATCTTATTGAACCTTAGGATGGACTGCTAGTCACTTATAGTTTTATTTGTGACAACTTGCTACAAACAGTACAACATGAGTAAAAACAGCCCCAGTTATAACATTATTTGTACAGAAAGTAATAGATTTATCAATGACTTGATTGACAGTTTAACCTTTTTTCCTTAGCCGGTGTTGTGACAAGAAAAGCTGTGGGAACCGAAATGAAACGCCATCTGATCCCGTCATCATCGACAGGTAAGAACATCTTTTATCTCCTTCTCAACAACACCATCAAGATATCCTCATCTCACAGCAGGTCTTAACCAGAAGTGCTGCTGGTGACATGAATTTGCACACCCAGAGTGTCTTTTTTATAATGCTGTGACAGTGTTCTCACAGCGGGTCATCTGAAGATGTGCTGCCAGCAATCATAGCATTCCCACACTCATGGAAAACCTACAATTGTTTTCCAGTCCTCATGGAATTTAGGAAAATCTTTATGGAATTTTCTTTTCTGAATATAGTTTTTTTTTGTTTGTGCGTGGTAAAAAATTGTTTACAAGCTAGCATGGCAACATCAGTGTCTCTGTTTGAGGTTTCACTGAAGACATTTTGGTATGCTACAAAGTGTATTCTATAAGTCTGTTAATTCAATTTGATGCTACCCCGCCTTTAGAAATCCAAGCAAACTTACCTATAACACCATTTTCCAGTAATCACAAATGACTGAAAAAGTCATTGAAATTCATTGGTCAAACAGTGACGGAACCCTGAATCACATACACTTTAAATTTAGTTTTTTAAAATTTGTTTGAGATATTATGAATGTCAGTCTTCAGACAATCCCACAATGTCTTTCTTCCTCACGTTTGGTTCTATTACCTTGGTTACAGTGTGTAACTTTTACACATTCTGGTTGGCTAACTCCTGATTTTGTTCTGAATACTGTTCTTCAAACTATTTACCCTGTTGACTGGGCTTCTCCCCTCTGAAGGCGTCTGTAGGGAGGTTCTATAATGACTGGAATGGAGTGGATATGATTGCGTGAGATAGTGTGCACTTCCAACCAGGACAGCAGTGTGAGTGTCCTCCTAGGGCGCAGGGGTCATTACCAAATCCATGTTGGCTCGTTAGACCAGCCTTGGAGCATTTCCAGCGGACAAAAGTGAAGGGAGCCGGAAATCAGTGACCCTCCCTCTTTCTCAACACACACACACTTACAAATGTGCCTACACACAGCCGCACACGAAATCTTCTCACCTCTAGCTGCCATGGAGTGCATCTGATTGGTGTAAGGTCCAAACCTGCAGAGATGATGTCACCTTTTATGCTCTCTGTGTCGTTTATGGAATGTACCATTATTTAGCTCCTCTGTAAATGACAAAACCTTGCACCCATTATAGTGGCCATCCCACCAAACAAACTACCAATAATACCAATTTACTAACAACCAACAGGGCAAGGAAACCATCAAAGGCGCTACAAAATACGACAAAAATGTGCGAAAGAACGTTTGAATTTTTCATTTCTCTACAATGAGGCTGATATTGCTGTCGGAAATGTTTCCTTTGGGAGTAGTCTCAATGAATAGTGCTATGTGGGGGCTGAATCGCTGATTTCTAGTGTGTGTGTGTGTATACGCGCACCAGTGTGCCAGCCACATCTGAACCCCTCATTACGCTGACCAAAACCCATTCTAAAGTATTTACGGGTGACAGCGGATGCCTCTGATTTAAGACTGACTGGTCCATACGACTGCATTTTAGCGCCCTATTAAGATGGGCAGTATTTATAGGTGTGCCGCCCTGAGCTTCTTAAACCAACAGATAAATCAGTTTGGCGGGAGGGACGGCCGCCAGCCCACCATGCAAATCAGCCGTAGCCCCCGTCACTGTAAAAGGCTTTAATGATGGCCATTCATCCTTTCCTCCACAGTTTCTACCTTTGTTTCGAGCACAGATCAGCTCTGTAAATCAAGACCTGCTGCGCACGGCTGTGAGGCTCCATGCATCACAATCGCACACAAATAAGAGCCCCCTCACACACACACACACATTACTGGCACAGCCCTGCGTACAGCCAGACCTGGTGGCATTCTGAGGAAACATTTTTCAAACCTGCCACTTTGTTAATTTGGTCTCATCAATTTTCTCCAATTGATTGTGATGTTTAGTATTTATTAATGGGGACAATAAACAACAATAGACAATAAGTTTCACTTAATGCCCTTTGATTTCTGACTATTATGGACTGTCACAGGAAATAAAGCAGTTGTGATGAGTTGCTTCCTGTCGTGCTCCTGCTTCGCAAAAGTAAGTCCATTTTGGAGTCCGCTTAGTTAGGGGTTAAGTACAGGTCAGAAAGATCAGGGGTCTTATCCCAGGACTTTACTTACAGAACACAAGAAGCACTTGTGTTAAATGCTTGTGCCATTTTAAAGCTCAAGAAGTGCTTAGGCAAGAGTAAAGCTAAGATATTCAGGGTGAAATATTGCTTGCTGAACATTAAAACACTTGTTATTACAAGCTAATATTGCAATTAGATTGTCCAGAGACTTCTCCTGGTTGGACAATAAATTGTGCAGTACTGTCAGTGTTTAAAGGGGGTGGGGGAGTTTGGTCTAATTGCCTCCTTTTACCTCCCACCCATCTAGTCTCAGACATTATCACTGTAGTTCTAACACCGCTCAGTGCTGTTGAGCTATGAGGAGTAAGGCATGGAAAAGAAGGGGCTAACAGATAAGAGCTAATGTCCATTTCTCAGTAACTTTTCAGAGTTTTGATCCATAGACAAATGTATCTCTCCATGTCTCCATGAAGGTCCTATACAGTGTACAGTAGCAGGTGTAAAGTTAAAGCCATTGTGTGCATGCCATGATACTAGTATGGTACAGTTTTCTTTTGTGTGTTAATGTATTTCCTGTTAAAATAGTAAGTTAGAACAAGACATATTGAAGTGCTTGTGTCTTAGTATATTTAGTTTATTTTAAAGCTAGCTGCTTGTTATTGATAATCAGAAGACAGTAGTGTTAGTGGGAGGCAGATTTTCATTCCAGAGATTTTATTGTGCTTTGAACACCCCATGTGAGCAAGATGATTCATTTTTATTGTTTATCTTTTTTTGTGAAAAGAAAAGACATTTTACAATTATAAATGCGAACATTTTAAACTTTTAGGAAAACACTGGGAGAAATATGGCCTGGATTAAAATATGACATGGAATAGAAGTAACACAAACTCCAATTTTGATTTCATGAGGTCTTTATCCTTGTTTTTAATGTTGTGTGTATGGGTGTGTGTCTGAACATAACCTTGCTTTTGACTGTGCATTGTGTATTTGGAGTGTGCCTACATGTATGGTACAAATGGTCATGTGTGTCTAAGATTAACCCTGTGTTTGCACCTGTCTGAAATGTGTATGTGTGTTCAGTACATATATGTTCACGTGTGTGTTGAAGCTT
>JAZGTK010015617.1:0-13123 GCA_036877625.1 Ambastaia sidthimunki
GTTGTAAACGCGTTTATCAGGGTGGTCTGTCACTGAATGTTGGCCCTTACAAAATGAAGGACAAACTGAGGTCTAAAGCAGGTTAGAATGACCACATCTCTCAGCTCTCTTTCCTCTCAGTTTCATTTATCTCTGTGGAAACTAAGGCGAACAGTCCTGTGTAGCCATTGTTTCTCAAATAGGAATTTCTATATCCTTTTCCTCCCTCTGGGTTTGGGTATTTCCTCGATTGTAATTACCTTGCTGTTATAATTAAACCTACAATTTATTACCTTTTAGCAAACAAGCTCTTTCTTCCTGGACTTTGCTTTAGCAGTGGCCCAGTACTGTCAGAGAGGCAGCTAGTCCCACATTACTCACCACGCAGGGCCGAAGTGTGTGAGCCGCCCAGATGAGGAGGAACTAGGAAAATAGAGGCCAGGCCACTTTGCTACAGTTACACTATGAATCACAATGATAAGAGAACAACATAAGCTAATGTAAGCTGTCTAGCATTAGCTTATGTTGTGGTGTATTTTCTTATAGTCGGTGTCAACTATAAGAACATACACCACTTAAAAGCACAAAAAGTTCTCCAAAAACATCTTAGCATTAAAAAAATTCATAATTGTTAAAAAAACGATTAAAGAATAAAGTTTTTTGTTTGTTGTGCTGCATCTTGTGGATCATATCTTAAAGAGGTTGATTTTATGTTTTAATTATGTCATAAGGCATATAAAACAGTTCCAATTTGATACACTAATATAAAGTTTAAAGTGGGCATTTTTGAAGGGCTATTTTTGTTTAGTTTTATATATCTTATTAAAGCTACAGTTTGAGTAATCCTCTCCTTGTTATTTGATTAATGTTCCCCAATTAGGGATTTTGTAGTCATACGCAATTTAAATGACGCTGGTGAATTAAATTATTAAATTCAATGTGTTCACTTTTATTTTTGTTTTAAACTCATTATTATAGTAACACTCTCCAAAGGTACAGGTTTAACAATAAATTAAATCATTAATTAATTGCTCCATCACCATATATGATGTATCTGGTTCTCAATTTAAATAATTCTGACATCCCTGACTTCAAAATCAGTGCACATGAGCAGGAATGTTTGAGTTCTAGCACATTATCTAGTGCAATTAAAACAGCTTCTTCAACAGAAGCTGATCCAGGCCCAGAAAAGAGTGAGAGTATGAGATGGGTGGAGTCACAACTCTTCCCTCCTCCATTGGCCAATCTGAAAACCTACTTTTCTGTGCCATAACTGGGCGGATAGGCCAACAGTATCTAATAATAGGTATTGACTGGTTGAATGTAGGATGAATAGGGTTGGCTATTGGATCTCCATTGTGCCCCGGGTCACGCAGCCAGCTACACTGAGAACATGTCTCATAGGACTAAACAGAAAAAAGAAGACATTTTAAACTTTCATGACTGAGAAAGAATCTGTGCCGTTTGGCCCTTTAAGGATTAACTCTTTGTTCTCAAAGTGCTGGACGATCAATAATACACAGAGAGAGGGAGAGAGAAGGAGAGATAGCACAGACATCTCTATTCCAAAAACACAGACAAACACACATACACCCCCTGCTGTTCTCTGCATACACAGATATCCTCTTATACTCTGAGAACAAACAGAACATGTTTTACATAAACATCTTCTGAAATGTGTTATAGTACTTATCAGAACTAAGGAACATTATATCTGATTTTTTTTACTCTGTGTAATTCTTTTTTTTATCTTGCTATATCTTGTTCAAACAAATTAAGAAATTGCTTATTGTAATTATTAGTCATATTAACTTTTCTATTTTTGGAAAAGTTAACAGATATTAAACAAATATATAACAAGTATTTATTTGACATTTTGAGTGATAGCTACATTTATTAAGCTTTATTAAATGTGCTATTTCCAGATAAAACAACAGTTCATTTTAATAGATGTAAAAAACAATGATGTAAAAAAACAGGTTATATGTTTGTTTATTTGTCTTTAAAGTTAAACTAGCCAGACAGCAGAGGTCACAGATTATAAGCAAACAATTTGTCCCTCTTAAATTTTCATTTTTTCATCTCTCTCTCTCTCTCTCTCTCTCTCTCTCTCTCTCTCTCTCTCTCTCTCTCTCTTTCTCTCTCTCTCTCTCTCTATCTCTCTCTCTCTCTTTCTGTGCACATTCTATCACTGTCACTCCTGATTATAAGATTTAGCTTTAGCACACACCCTCACAGATTGACACACTGCAGAGGAAGGGTAGAGAGAAGAGAGATAGAACGAGAGATAAAGAAAGCATTCAGGAGTCCCATTCCACGAGTGTCAGCTATGCTCACGGTGGTGTGTGTGTCTGGCTTTATCGGTCGCGTGTAATGAGTGTGACGTTTGTGTATGTGTGTGTGTAGGGAGAGACCTGTGATCATGTATACTGACAGTTTTCCCCACCCTCCTCGCTCAACTCTGTTTCGGTGAGAAAGAGTCCAATGAGAGGTTCACAGGCTGTGAACTGATGGCCCCTCTCCATCCACCTTCACACACACACACACGTGCTCCAAACCTGAGCAGCTGGCGCCCACACCACTGGTGCAATGTCACATTTCTTACTCTCACTTTTCCACACTTTCATCTGCCTTGTGTGCCACCTGAGACTTCACACATATACACACACACACTAGACTGCGTGGAGACAGAAGCTGGGCTAATGAGCATGGATATTCTCAAGCCCACTGCTCTGTTCTCTGCTGGGTGCAGAGTAGAAGTGTGTGTGTATATGAGTGTGATTCTGTGTGTATATATGAGGAGAGGGGACTCGTCCTCTGCTTTATTACAGGTGAGAATATAGGGTCAAGAGGAGTTAATGTGCCAGTCTAGCACCATTGTTGCATGAAGAAACAGGGCTGGGAACTTTCTGTGTGTGTGTGTGTGTGTGTGTGTGTGTTTACTTAATCTGTCAGCCATATATTGGGAACAAATTTGTACCCAACATTGAGCAAAACCTAACAACTCTATACAAACTTCTATTTGGGGACATCCTCATCTAAAAAAAAAAAACATCTATTTAAAAACATTTTTTAAAGTGTAGAAAGTTTTCCCTTATAGTTAGGGTTCGGTTATTTTTTTATAACTAGCTGTGTATATAAACAATAGAAATCAATAGAAATAACAAAATCAAAAGAAAACAATAGAAATATAAACAATATAGCAAATATCCCATTTAGATAAATATTTATATACTGTACATGTACAGGTTTGGCTGTACTGCTTTGGCCAAGTGTTTAAAAATGCCCTTACACATATAGTAAAACATGTCAAAAACTAACTAAAAATGTTCATAAACTGGCAGTATGATTGATGTTTAACTTTAAATCTACTGACGTCCATGTTTCTGTGAGAGGATCAAACGGTTGAATGATAGAAAATACCATTAGCCTGGTCTGAAAACAACTGAGGGCTATGAGACGTCCTCACTAATATAGTGAAATAAAGCTGTGTTTGTTTATATACGTCTATGTGTGTGTATCTGTGTGTGTGAAACAAAGGGAGATAATGTGTTTAAAAAAAGTAAAACTGTTGGTAGAGTATCCTCACAGTTTTTATAGAGATTTATTGTTTATTGCACATATTTTGTTTATAACATTTGTATTGAACACGCCGCTCAACTCATTTTTTGTCTGGAAGTTAAGAATAAAAGGGTAAACAAAAAATATGTTGCCTGACAAAGTCAGCAAGCAGTCAATTACTCTGCATTGAGATTGTAGCTGTCCTGTACAAAGCTTATTTTCTCTTTCTTTCACAAACACACACACACACACACACACTCTCTCTTATAAAGATATATAACTTTACAGGAGGTAGGAGTGTGCCCAGATTTGACACATGGGCTCACCAAGGGCTTAGAGACCTAGGGTCAGCCATGTGTAAGTAGAGGGGTGTGTGTGTGTGTGTGTGTGTGTGTGTGTGCGTCTGGATGCCTTCAGGTGCAAAGTGTGTGACGCGCCATTCTCCAGCTGTAGCAGATGTAAAAGGGGAAACCCACATAGGGGACACAGGGCCGCAGGGTCGCCTTAGAAACGACCACAGCTGTGGCCCCTTCACACAGACTCAAATATATCCACACATTCTCACACTGTCTTTTTAATTTAATTCTGATACTTTTGTGGTTGAATTCAAAGCTGTTGGCTTGTCTCTGAGATCAGTCACATTCTTGCTTGTTGTGGTACTGAGTATGGCAAGTGTAGTTTGTAAGACGTGTTTGTGGCTATTGTAATCAGATCAAGTATCATTTATAGATTAAATGTATAATGTCTGATATAGTTTACTAAGGTCTACAGATGGCTAATTTGTGTTTAATGCAATCTCTCTCTCTCTCACAGTCTCTCTCTCTCTTCCTCTCTCTCTCTTTGTGAAAAAGGTCGGTCCTGCTAGTAAAGCACGGGTCAGTTGCAAAGACAACATTTGTATTTTCATACAACATCATTGCTATGGAGCATGTGTTCAAAACATTAGCCTTGAAATCCTAGCCCATAAATTAAATGTGTTTTAGTTGGATGAAATCACTGGATTTTAAACAAGATTTTTTTTTTTATAATAGTGCTCTAGAAAAGTCCTTTGTGTCTTCTGTCACCATCTCTGCCTCATGTCCTTCATTTGCAATTTTATGATCAAAAACCGATCCTAAGAGGACACGGGGTAAACGTGTGTGTTTGTGTGTGTGTATGTGTGTGTGTAACAATGTTAGAGTGTGTGTCCCAGCAGAGTGAAAGAGGATATTGTTTTACCCATACTCACGATTTACCTCATTTACATAGGTACGCTCATTAGCATGGCTGGAAACAGTGCTGGCCTGTACACCGCAAACACGAATCTATCTATCCACTCATGCTATGCGACTGTGTAACCCAATAAGCATAATCCTGACAATGAACTGTGCTAATCACATCTAATATGCAAATGAGATTATCTCAACTTTGGTAAACATTGGCTAGTGTTGCAAAACAGCGGAGTGGGGGGTGTTGGGAGGAAGTACAGCAAATAACTTTTCCCCTCCTGTTATTCATTTTATTTATTTGTTTACTTGGTTTTCTCGCATAAACGGTACAAACCCATTTTAGGGATTGTGGAGTGTTAGGGGACATTTGTGAGGTGGCAGAGCCTCTGTGTGCCTGGATGCAAAATGGTGGCAAAGCAATTAAATTCTCATTTAGCTCGAGCGATTAAAACAGACACAAATACAAATCATATTATGCTCATCTGGACGTGGAGGCGTATTGCATAACAGCCTGCTGAGATCAGTGGTCCTTTGCTTTTCCTCTTTCTTATTGGAGACATTTGTCTCATTTTGATGTGATGTGGCTTCTTTAAATCTTGAGTATTATTACAATTACAGGCAAAAGGAATATTTGGAAATCTGTCACACTACAGCAAAAGATAAGAACAGAGGTTATGGTGACCTGACAACCTGGTTTACCTGGGACAGTCCCAGTTTCATAATGTGTGTCCTACAATAGCTTCTATTCATCCATCTCTAGTATCAATTGTGATTCTCAGTAGCTGTTTATTGGCCATTTGATCTGAACCACAGTGTCATCTTTTACATTATTTTATTGTGTTTAATAGCATTCAGTTCTGATGACATTCAGTAATGTTGACCCCTTTTTCTTGTGAAGTATAATTTTATAGCTTGCATTTTATGTACCCTAGATACACCCATATCTTCACATAGCTTGATTGAAAATGACACACAATAAAAATATTCTGTTTGCAAGTAATTTTTAAAGTTTTTATTCACACATAATGCATTATAGTTCCTTTCTTACTAAAACTGTCTCTTTGGTGCACTGGTACATAAAAAGTTTATTTCACTCCTTGTTTAAATTACTTTTACTTGATAAATGTTTTATGATGACTTTCAGATTTAAAAAAGAAAAAGTTGGGACAAGGGTGAAAAAGATAAGATCTATACTTATAAGTAAAGCAAACATAGCAACTGTGTTCACCCAAATGCAGAGAGACAGAGAGCGTATGACTACACCAGCTCGAGTCTTTTCCAAGAGCTTCAGGCAAACATGAGAAGCTTTTCTCCTGTATTTCCCCCCACTCTCTCTTTAACTCTCTTTCTCTCTCCCCACAACACATCTGGTGGGTCTGCTGACATACTCTTGAACTGTTGACAATAAGTTGATGGGCTAAAGCCCCCCAATAAACATCTCTGGTGCCACCTCGACCCAGCTGCTAGTGTTTAGAGCTGAGTTGAAAGTGGCCGAGCAGCGAGGCCTGAGTGTCATTAGGCACAATGTTTATGTCTGCATGCATGTGGCCTGGCCAGAGATTCTACACATTTCATCACATTATTGGGTTGCCTGCATAGGAATCCAATTGCAAAACACATAAAAGTAAAGGAGAGCATGAGGCTGCTTTCTGGGGCGGGCAGCAGAGGCAAATCAAGGGGCTATTCAAAGTTGCAACAGTGGTTGATGTCTTTTGTATTATGCTACATGTTCAGAAAGCGTTTGTGTTTGTGCAAAACAGAACGATCGGTCCACATCTGCTGCCAAATGGTTTAGTGGTGTTGATCTGGATCTTAGAAGACAGAGTTGCACAGAAAGAGAGGTTATTTATACCAAGCAAAGCACTGTGGTCAGGATGAAATGCCGTTTAATGATGTGACATGCATGAGAACGGACAGGCTGTACTGTTTTCTTATAATACTTTTACTATGCCGACAGCGTGACATGCAGGAAAGCCTGAGATCATTAAAACACTGTTTATACATACTTTAACCTGGGTTAGTAATTAATCCTACATAGTCAGGTTTCAAGTGTTTGCAGGTGTTTTTAAAAGGAGGGTCATTCTCATTCTAGACAGTATTTGGTTGGGCGTTCAAATGTACATTGGGCAAATCTGTGCAGTGCAAGATGAGTCATCAATACATTTGGTGTGTTTTTTACCCGAGGAGAATTGTAAACTGTTCATTTTATAAATTTTTAGAAGTACACAACCATACAGATGCCTTCAAAGACAGGACATGGACTAAAGGGCAGAAAACTATTATATCTGTTATATTTGTTTTTCCTCTCTCTCTCTCTCTCTCTCTCTCATAAGCTCTCTATGGGATCACTTGTTCCTGTGATCTTCCTGGTCTCTGGAGGCCAGCTGGTGTGGCTGAGTGTTCTGTGCTGCAGATGGCGCTGGATGAAGGAAGCTGGGTCACACTGAAGGACTGACCACAGTGCTTCATCATACCAGGGGAAAGTGACCCCAAAGGTCACAGCACACACACAGGCTTAATTTTAGAGCAATTAATCTCCTCTTTGGAGAGGAGTGTGTGTGTGAGTGTGTGTGTCCTCCCTGCCCTGTGCAAGCTGTCAGCTGTCCAGCCAAGGTGGAGGCCAGTCATCTTATCGTCCAGGAGAGGCTTAATATGAGGAGATTAGATGGCACGGAGGAGATTACAGCTTGGCCTTTAATGCATCGTCCTCTTACCTCACAGGAACCTGATGCAAATCCACCTCAGGTCAACAGGGCCATTAGTCTGTCCAACAAACAAAAGAGAACATGTGATGTCCTCACACACACACAGATAACTACCAGACGATGAGTGGGTGGCAAAGCAGGCAAAAAACCCAGATGAAACAGTAATGGAAATGAAAGAGGCGGAGCTTTAAGGGTGCGTAAGAGAGAGAGGGTGAGGTGGGACGGAAGAGGTGTTCCTCATATAAAAGCCTCTTCACTGGTTTGGAAAATTAGCTGGGCCCTGTGGTCTACTGGAGCCTTTTATTTATTGATGTAAAGAAAGATAACCACGCCACCTTCCGTATTCGCTCCATTTGCATGAGCGAAGGAAGATTAGGAGTGAAAATCAAACCAAATAAATAAATCTCTCTTCTCCCCCTCATCACCTCCCCTTCCCTCCCAGACACACAATCACCCCTCTGCCATAATAAACACTTGTGCTAAAAGTCACAACAAAGTTTATTTTTCAGACAATCACTGCCAAACGTCTATTCAGTGGACGTTTGCTATAATAATCCAGAAGAACATTGCACAACTTTATTGGCTGGAAAAGTTGAAAAAAAAAAAAAGTGAAAGTTGCCCAGCGTAACCACCAAATTAATCTGCTATAAACAACTGCTTTCACTGTTGCTGTAAATGCACACTTGTATATGTGTGTGGTGTACATGTACAGTATTTGAGAATGTAGTTATGTAGCTGTCTTGTAGCAGCTCAAAGCCATCTGCAAGAGTTTTAAACTGCACGAGCCACGTATCTATTCAAGAGTCTCACACTGATGTCTAAATGCAGCTTGGTCTCGCTGACGTGTAAAGCAGAAGGGAATCCAATCAGTTTCGGTTGCTCTGAATGCCTGTTTAATGCGTTTCATAGCAGCACTAAATCCTCTGTCATGATTAGCACCACCTTTTAGTGTCTATCCCTCACAAGTTTCTCACTTTCCCCTGAGTCGTGTTGTCAGAAACAGCACTAAACTTACCAGGCTGAGTGAGTTACATCAGGCCAAAAAGGACAAGGGTGATGATGCATGATTTGTAGTGTGTTGTAGCTGTAACATTTGTGTTTCGTTACCAAACCTATAGTGCTTGACATATGTTATTGGTCAGAATAAAAAGACATGATTTAAAGAATACACCACTCACTCACTTTAAAGGGGTGGGGTGTGAGGAGAGCAGCCACTCTGCCTCAGAATTATGGTCACTGAACCAGCTAACAGGAAACATTGGCTAACAAGTTCTGGCAAAGTTAATAAAAACAGAAATATAGTAAAAACTTTTAACACTACATATCATATCAAAACATAATTCTTAAGTTCTTAATAGAACATTTTTAAAACATTACAGAATTTAAAAAAATGTTTGAGTAACTTTCTTATAATCAAGCAATACATGCCTGTGGATTTCTGCTCCTCTCAGTGTCCAGCATGAGTGTGAAAGCTGTGTCAGAGGTCAGGAGACTGCTAAATATTGCTCCTATGTTGTTTTAAATTAGTAGAATTTGGACTGATGTGTTCTGAAAGGTGATTGGTTAAATGGGTTAATTTTTAAAACGTGTGTTGTAATGTGAACATGTCTTAATGGATTTGGTTATGGTATGATTAAGATCAGAATTAATACTGTACTACATACTAACATGGGCATCCACAAGAAGGGGACCTGAAAAAACAGGCCACTACTGTTATGACTCCATCCACCCATATAGGGATAAGTGTTCAGAGATAAACACACATATTCACACACATTGCACACTTAATCTGCAGAGCAGAGACAGAGTTATGTTGACCGGAGGGCAGAGATTTTCGAAACATAGCCATGGTACGGACAGTAGCAGCCATTAGTGTGTGTGTTTAGTGCAGGGGTTGAAGTGTAAGCACTGCTCCTCCAGGAGTCCTCAACGGGGCAGAAAATGGGCATGTGCTTGTGGTCCAGTGAAGCCCAGCCTGAGCTCAGCTCTTGCACCACTGCCCCTGCTGCCACTCCAGATGTAGCCTCAGTAGATCTTCCTCATGTGGATTCAAATCAACATTATATCAGCCTCGCACTCTCTCTTCCCCTCCCCTCTCCACTCACCCCCTCCTTGTTCTTGCAGTACATTCAGCTAATAAACCTTCACACATACAAATTTATGAGAGAGATAACCAAATATTTTAGGAGGACATAAGACCTCACATAACTGCACAGACTGAGCAAAGACACATAACAGAAAGGCCCTGATTAGATAAACAAAGCAATCAAGTATGCAGAATGTCTCAATACTGCCAGTACTGTCTCTCCTCTGTCTTCTCATGCCCACCTGTGTCTCAGCAGTTAAAGACCCTGGTGGATCTAATCAAGGAATCACACGAATGGCTGAATTTATGTTCAAAACGCAGAAGGTGAGGGGAGACTAAAGCTGAGTGTGAGGCAGGAGGTGAGGGGAGACTAAAGCTGACTGTGAGGCAGGAGGTGAGACTACAGCTGAGTGTAAGGCAGGAGGTGAGGTGAGCCGAAATCTGAGTGTGAGGCCAGGAGGGAATGGAAGTTAAAAAATAAGGTAAATAAGGAGGTGAAGGAGGAGCAGAGTTTGAGGCAGATTGGGAGGTTGGAGGTGTCTGTTATTTTGTGTGACACAGTAGAAGTGATATAGGTGATAACACAGAGAGAGGCAACAAAGAACTACTAATCATGAACATAATAACATTAAAGCCTAAATCAACACACACACAAGGATACATAAATACATATAACTCTCTTTTCCACTGGGTTTAACATAGATTCAGGGCCTTCATGGAGACATGAGTAAAACCTAATCAATACAGGAGGCCATAGTGATGAAGAATAAATCTGAAAGTGATTATATCAGTTAACAGTGATCAATATGGAAACCGTTGCACAGACTGTGGGATAAAACCAGCCTCAATGAATTCTCCACCAGTTCAGTCCTTTACTGGAGCTTAATACCATCAGCAGGCAACTGCAGCACCAAAGTCATTTCAACAATTTGTTTTACTATCATAGTCATTGATTGGTAGCTGTTCAGTCTCTTTACAGTTGAGAAATGGTGTAATGTTATGGCATATATAAAACTACTCTTGTCCCCAGAGGATTTTGTTTTATTGCTCAGAGGTTGATCTGTAATAGTTTGGAGACTAAAATGGACTTGTAGTGGAATGGAGTTTATTTTGAATATCAATAGTGTCTCAGATGTTTGTCCTACAATTGCTTAGGAGAGCTTAAAATAGACCTACATAAGATAATTGCTAGTATGCAGTTAAAGTAAAAAGTTATATATTTATTGTGGATAGCATATAGCATATGTAGTGATCTTGTATAAATCTGATGCATAGTACCTGACATATCAGAGCACACTTTGAGACAATGTTGAGATTTCCTCTGAAACATATATCTTCAGACATATATCTGATTATATGCATGATCTGTTCTTTTTTCTGTAAATGGTCATCGTCTGACTGTCCTTATCTTTCCTCCGTGTCTCTGTCTCTCGACCTGTCTGCCGTGCTGTGATTGGGTTGAAGATGGTGGACTCATGACAGATCAGGGCATTCAGACTGGTGACATTCCTCCTGGCGAGCAGATCCATCCTGAGCCGGAGGTGAAAAATGCAGCACTGCGCGGCTGCTCAGCTGCAGATGAATGGAGCTATCTGTCTTGTCACGAGGGGTCGGCGGGAGAGGTTACAGCCCAACTGTACCTGGTCTCCGGTGCTGACGCCTGCACACCGCTTCACTTTACTAGAAAAGATACAGAAAGAGAGAGAGATAGAGAGGAATCCTGCCCTATCAAGCACTTCTTCAGTCCCTCCAGAGCTCATCTCACTTCCCATCATCCCGTAGTCCTGCTGCCCTGAGCGCAGGCTTTGACACATCTATATGTTTTTCCTTCTGACCTTTCAACGTCCTTTCTGTCAGCGCCTGTAAACCATAAGCTGATGTATGAGGGCAATTTTTAGCGGTGCCACTTGTATCTGAGTGATTGCGTACACTTTACGTTTGGGGGGCCTGCCACCCTGCCACCTTCTCAACATCTCTTTATTTGCTTTGGTAGAGATTGAAGCAAAGAAATTGAAGGAAGAAAAAAAAAATGGGGGGGTGGGGGGGTGTCAGTCAAGCCCTTTCCCAACAACCTCCAGTCAACAGGCCTGCACTCTATCAGTCCAGCAAGCCGAGCCCACGGGCTAGACCTGACCAATCACATCTCAGACACATGTACTTTAACAAACGCAAGAGTCTGTACAGCAGATTCCTGTATGAAAGCTGTGTGTGGAGGAACTTGAGAAATGCTATATCTCCTTTAGAATATTGATCTGAAAAATGAATAATTACTTCAACATGAGTTCCACGTTATCTGTTACAGGAGGTTCATTAAAGCAGGGCAGGCAATTTTTTTCCAGAAATAGTTTTTGTTATGCTTGTTGAAAGTCTCTAACATCCTGTTAGCAATCACTAAGTGAAGTGATCTAAATATATTTTTATAAATATGCTGTGCAAATTGCAGGACTATAACATTTTTTATTATAATTCTTTCATAAAATTTGTCATCAGTCCGAATGCAATGATAGGATGTCCTACTTGCCTGTCAAACTGTATGTATTCATGTGAGGAGGTGTGGCTTTGGAGAGTGTTCTGAAGGGAGGGCGGGACCTTATGCTTTCAATGCTAAGTTGCTGTTGCTAGTCTCTCAGATATTGCATAGCCTACCTTTAAATATGCTTTGCTATTGTACTTAGATGTTACATGTCCTCATACTTATTTGTCTAGAATCTCCCAGCTGTTTCAACCACAGTCAAACGTATAAACAGTGCTTGTCCTCTCCTGTCCTGTGGTGGATGCTGCAGGAAATTCATGTGCGCAAGCATTACAATGTACCATTATCCTTAACACAGACTTTATTCACTGTGTTTAGCACTGTGAACACCTTACAATGACATATGTTTACTGTCACATCCTGAACACTGGGGTCCGCTGCCTTTATGGTCTTCTCATCACAAACTCTGACAGCCAAACAAAGCAGTCATTTAACAGCCTCACAGACATAGACACGACTAATACACTCTGTGCTCAAGAGAAAATATCATCATAAAATAAGAACCCCCCCCACTTACACACACACAGAGCAAAACAAAACTCACATCTATTTTAGTCTGAGTATTTATTATTTAGTATTCTGACATTTTAACTTGTGCAACTTCAACACGGAGCTTTCATTTCCACTGATATAAACAGGCAGTGTCACTCTTGTGCAATCACTAAACTAATCCAAAAAAACTCAAACTATTAATTATATAAAAGAAAAAGAGAATTCCCACATTTCGATG
This sequence comes from Ambastaia sidthimunki, assembly GCA_036877625.1. Classification (NCBI taxonomy): domain Eukaryota; kingdom Metazoa; phylum Chordata; class Actinopteri; order Cypriniformes; family Botiidae; genus Ambastaia; species Ambastaia sidthimunki. Next base: position 12,803 of record JAZGTK010015617.1, read on the forward strand.
TCATTTGCATTTCAATACTGAGTCAGATTTTTTAGCAACTTGACTGTTTTCTTTTCTCTGGCTTCCTCTCTAATATCTTTCAGGATCAAAGGCTTTCATTAGGTTTAACTCCTCCAAGCATTGTTTGCCTCCCAGGACTACAACAAAGTTCCCTCAGTGTGTCAGATACAAAAGAATAAAGAATTAGTTATTCCTGGACTAATTTGACATCAAACAGTGGGGAGAAAGATAAAAGTCACAATGGTGATCAGGGAAGATTGGCCATATGTTTCCACAGGCAACTGGGCACCCAGAGCAGTGCAGCTTTCACTCTTAAACCCC
>JAZGTK010015618.1:0-13122 GCA_036877625.1 Ambastaia sidthimunki
ACTTTCATTCTATGTGTCTTTCCAGTATTAAACACTAAATTTTAGCAACACATCTTGACCTTTTAAGATTCACACGTTTGTCTCAAGATGGCGTGTGTAAAGGGCTTTTTTCCTTTTTATTTTTTTGTTGATTTTAATTTTTGACTGTCATTTGTCATGTTTAGGTTTAACCTGTATGCATGATCCATGTGTGTGTGTGTGCGCGTGTGTGTGTGTGTCCTGTTCTGAAAAATCTGAATACTTAAAAGCAAAGGCTGTTTCTGATCTACCATTTTTGTACCAACTTTAAACAAATAAAATAAAAACAATTGAAACGTGTGGACAAGGATGTTACTTTTGTCTTTCGTGGGCTACGGGCGATAATACTAATTATGGATATAACTTTTAACAATTAACTGTATTCTTTGGCCACGTGTTTTAAAGTGCTTGCAACGGTGTGGCCACGAGATGGCAGCATTAAAAGATGTCAGATGTGTTTTCCAGTAGATTGTAACCGGAATCCAGTTTTAAGTGGGAGTTCGGATGGGAAAAATGTCTGTGTATGTTACAAACCATCCAGCTCAGACTCTTTATACTGGATGTGGTGGATTTTGTGGCATTGTTAACTTGCTAGGAAAACATTTTTGTGTTTTACATAAGTGGCCTCTACGTCACCAGAGTCAGAAAAGCAGCCAAAATCCAGTCATGTGACATCCTCTGTTAAACAGCCAATGTGCTTCATTACAGCAGATGTTAGCGCAACCAAAACTCACAAAAATTATTCCCCGTAAAGGTCCCATGTTAATAAGCATCTTACATCTGCTTATAAAAATTGTACCTATGCTCTGGAAAGCAGCTGTAGTCAGAGAAATGTGTAACAAGGTAACCCAGGATTACATTTAGCCAGGGTTAAGAATGACCTTGTCAATTTTAAGTATCAAAAGTCTTTATATAGTGTGTGATGGCTGTAGCTTCCACGTTTTGTTGGAGCAGGAGTTGATAGTCTTAAATTCTCTTTAATCCTAAATTAACCAGTGTGTGTGTGTGTGTGTGTGTGTGTTTGTGGTCCCGCCCAGTGTGCAGGTAATTAACAAGTTAAATGCTTGACTGCTTTCACATTAACCTGCTGCCTCCAGGGAGTCTGTGAGAAACTGTGTTCAGTTCTTATGAATAACTTTACCGGTAGATACTTTTTCCTGTTTCCTCACACACATATTCCCTCATTATCTTATTCCTGCTCATCATTTCATGATTATTTTACATCATTTTCTTTACAGATAACCGGCAGTTGGGTTTAATTTCCTAAAACTTCTGTAAAACCAGGTTGAACAGAAAGGACACAAAAATGGCTGCCGTTTTGTTCCATATTGCACTTTATTTAGTTCCACAAAACTTTTAGGATCTAGAACATTCTCTAGAACACAAAGAGGGAACCGTCGGCCTTCACTGTCGCTTATTGCTTTCCCTCCTTTCACATTTGTCAGAGGACATTGATCCTAAAGGGACCATTTGAGATGCCATAGATACAATATATCAGCAATACTGCATTCTCAGAGTAAAAAACTAAACTTATTGAAACACAGTGATGTATTTTGTCCTAATGTCTACATGAATGACACCCTGATACACACAAACTCTGGAACACTACAGGACAGAAACACTAAAAGAAAAAAAACACACAATACAACCAGACAACTACAAAAATAAATCTCTGGAATGATGGAAGTTGTAGAATCTGTAGTGATGAGATCAGCTCCATTGATGGAGGCTCGAGCATCAATGGTCCAGGATCCGAAGGTTTCCGGACACGATTTTATTTTCCAACACAGAGCCGGCCGGAATGTCGATTCTGTCTCCGTGGTTAGCTATGATGATGACAGTTCCCTGGCGAGGACGGAGGAATAAATACATTTTAGAGGCAAAACTTTGAGTGTGCTGACTGGTACTTTTTTCTCACTCTGAACCTGTAATCTTATTACTTATTCCGTGTCAGCACCGACCCTGACTGGAAAACTCAGCAGGTTTAAGAGTCTAGGGGTGATTTCATTTCTGCACAGTCTTTCAGGGCAAGAACCTGCATGTTCTTATTCATAAAGCACCCACAACCAATTTTATCATGCGCTAAAGTACTGATGCTTAACTTCAATAAGTTCTATTAATGGTTTGATTTAATTTCCATTTAAAAGATTTTTTTAAGATGTTTCTACTCTTACCTTCAGAGTGACCTGCTTTCCAAAGGTCACATCTCCAGACACTGTCAAGTGATCCAGCTCCAGCATGTCTGGAATGCTCTCGAATCGAGTGACATATTCCTGAACCTGAAAAACAGATGAATCTGGACTGAAACCTACAAAGAATTAAAGGAACAGCTTATCCATAAAATGATAATTCTGTCGTATTTACTGACCCTAATCAGTCTGACTTTCCTTCTTTCTTCTGTTAAACACAAAAGGCAGAAAGTTGAGGAATTACAGCCTCAGTCACCTTTAACTTTCATTTTATGGGAAAAACACTAGCATCAACATTCTGGCATCAGTTTCTCCTTTTGTGCCACAGAAGAAAGTCACTCACGGTTGTAAACACCTTCATTATCTTAATCCTGCTGAATTAATGAATGAATACTGATGAATATCTGCACAGCTTTGCCGTTTCAGTAGAACGTCGATAATGAAAGAGAAAATCTTTACTGAACGCTTTTCATTCCTCAAAAGAACGTTCTGGGTTCAATACAAGTTAAGCTCCTTCGGCCACATCTGTGGAATAATGTTGATAATCACAGAAAATAATTACTTTAGTGAAGGAGCTGCCCAGCTTGACGTGAGGGGTTGTGGGGAACTCGCGCTTTTCGCTCATGGTCAGAGATCCCGCCTCCAGGCTGTACAGGTTGGACATGACCAATAGGAGATCAGAGGTGGTTTTGACAGGAAGGAAGCGGCTGCGGGGAACATTGATGCCCAGCGCGTTATCAAAGCACTTGATGGCGGCACCGACGGCCGTCTCCAGCTGAATGACATTCAATCCTCCATCTAAAGTCTGAGAGAGAGACACACACACAGAAACAAAGAGAGAGAGAGAAATTATGACTGTATTACTAGAGATAATATTGTATTATATAAGTGAAGTATTATACATGCAGTTCTGATAAATTCTATACGGAATATTTTTCTTTAAATTTTTTTCTTTTCTACAACACAAGCTCAAACTGTGAACTGTTCTACTGTACCAGGATCATCACTAGCTATTCACAAACTTCTCTTCTCATGGTTACCTTTCACTGTAGTTCTCTCCTACCTGGAGCTTCATGAAAGTGAGAGAGACAGAAAAAGAGAGCGAGAGAGAACGGGTGGAACGAAACGGACAAGATTTCTGGTGCACTGCTATAAATAAGGCTACAACTACTACATACATAGCTATAACTGTGGTCCTTTTGCTGCAGGAGATGTAGATGAAATATTACTGTAAACATTACAGTCTGCAAAGGCAAAATGTAAGACTAACAATTTTGCTTTCCAAATGTCTCCACTGGCCCTGCAGTTGAGTTAGTTGACAGACAAGTAAAGTGCAAAATGCAAGGAAACAAAATAACAAGGGAAAACAAAACAACAGGAGTAAGACAACAGACTTTATAGTCTTGTAACATGAAACCTTCTGGTTTTCCACAAGAGCTGCTGTTTCTGAAGTCTTCTGCAGATGGTTGTCCTACCTTAGGGTTGACTATGATCTCCATGTCCATGGCGTTCTGCTCCTGAAGCCTCTTAATGGCAGACAGCGAGATCCACAGGTTGTTGGTGTTGAAGATCTTAAACTTGCTGACTGATTTGAATTCATCTACGTGAGCTTTAGGAACCTGGGCGATCTCCAGTAGCCGAAGTTTACCATCATATTGAATAAGTGTCCCTCCCTAGACAACACACACACCCACTATTCAATAAAAACATAACACAGCCCTCAATCGCTAGAAAACTCATACGAAACTTAAAGCTTGTAGATTTATTCAGATATGTAAACTCAATATGTTTTGAGTACCTTGAGTAGCTACACAGATATAAATGCAAGTTACTGCACAACCTGAGAGAGATTTATATGCTTTTAATAAAGCATCTTTTTTAACACAGTAATCTTTAGTGCAGGACAAGTTAGTAAAGAACCACTAATCCAATCACAAGTGGAAATCGGTGTAAATGCATCTTGTAATGTGATCACGTAAACCAAAGGCTGTAACTTTAAACTCAGATCAGCTCTTTATGTAAGTAATAAAGGGATACAAATGTTCATCGAAAACTACAAACGGGATTGAGGAACATCTCACTGTTGTTTGGACTCAACATTACACACAAGCATCACGTTCTTACCTTGACGTCTGCTCTGGTCTTGTCTGTGACCTCCATGATGAACTCGCATCGTTTGCCGTTGGGCTGGCTCACCAGGTGGTTCAGTACATACAGGTCTACGGTGGCACCCAGGTTATCGATGTTGGAGACAAAAATGTACTCCTTCCCTTCAGCGATGAGCTGCTCCAACAGACCGGAGTTATAAAAGCTGGTGTAAATATCACCGTGACCGGGAGGATACCAGCCATCTGCGTTCTCTCCCGTCATACCCATGTCCTTAGCAACCGGCAACAGAGATTCCTTGTTAATCCGTGGATACCTGAAGAGAGACACAGAAAAAGAAAACATTCAGATCAGAGGAGGTGGGAATATTTAAAAAAAAAAAATTATATATAGTGTTGGTGTATTTCATATTTGTTTATATTATATTATATTTGCTTTTTTACTGCTCTTTAGAAAAAGCAGTATAGATTTCTATTACTGACAATCATATTTTTGTACGGTTATTGTCCATAAAGTAAATGCAATTATTGCTTTTTTATATTGTTTAGTTTAATATTTCTAGGCCACAACACTAAAAATGAGACAATGGAACAATTTCCTTTCTGACCAGCTAAAGATGACACTTACAAACTCGTAAAATGATAAAATGATCATAAAACTCAATATGAAGTGTAAACATGCACACACACTCACACACACCAATACTTCATTAAAAACACATAGATGAAGGTGTTCTGTCATCAAAGCGTTTTTACTGAAGTCTTCAAGCCTTTGAAATACGCTGCAAATATGTTTATGGCCAAAAAACATGTTTATGAAATGTAAATGTGTTTTCAGAGGGGCTGTAAAATCCTTTCATTACTGGATTACAGGCATATTTAGGTCAAATGAAGCCAGGAGAAAAAGAGGCTGCTACATCTGATGATTTACGTAGCCTTCATCCTCTTCTTCATCCTTTAATCACACTTGTTTCATGAGCCTCAGCTTCAAACCGGGACTGAATCTGGGGCATTTTTAGCACTTTATTCTGAGTAACACATGTAGCCGTATCCCACGAGCATCTGTTGTTAGCTTTGAGATAGGTTTCTGCTCTGACAGGCCCATCAAATATTAACATATCCCCTTTATTGCTTAGAAACTTCATCAATCTTTAACTTGTTCTTACAAATTTGTGTGTGTGTGTGTGCAGACTAAGAGACACTAACAAAACAGAGAAGAAATTTGGCTAATGAATGTAAATAACCTCATTCACAAAATGCATCTTTGCTTAGAAATATGTGTGTGGTTGTTTGATCTGTCATCAATTGCATGTGTTTACATTACAAAACTGTTTCTGTGTATGTGTGTCTGAGTCTAAATATGACAAAACTCTCCTGTTGGGGATGTTTCCAATTAGAAAAACTATTAATGATAAAGTAGCTAAATTTCTTTCTAATTCCAAAAATGTTTTTAAGGGCAGAATTTGGCTAAGTAAAATGCAGTATTGTATATTATATAAATCAAACATGTGTCTGTGTGTGTGTGTTAATACCTGCTCTGGTTGAACGTGTGTATCTTGACTCTGTGGTGTGTGTATTTCTGCAGGATCTTCTTGGTATCTTCATCCGTGTTGAAAGAGTTCATTAGCACCAGAGGGACATCAGCATTGAATGTTTTATTCAAGTGCTAAAGAGACAGAAGACAAAACAACAACAACATAAACTTACTGGAAACACCATCAAACATAAAAACCCATGTTTTACCCATTAACTCTGTAAATAAACTAAAATTAACCCAGAATGCATCTAATCTGTTTTTTACACTCGAGTCGAACTGTTTAAACTGGTTTAAATGGAACTGAACATCTGTTGTATCTAATCTCTGCACTTACATTGCTGTGATTTTAAGGTGTTGCTTCATTGTGGCTTGGACAATATCAATAGTACTACAGCAAACATAAACTTAAACAACTCCACATTTAGTGGTTATTTTAATAAGTAAGTTAACAAAACTTGCTAAACACATAGATGTCCAAAAGCAACTCACAAACGTTGTATAAATGGCTAGGAAATCAAAATGGCTCCTTCATAAAATATTGGATGTTTTGAAAGATTCTAGGTCAGTTTCCTGCAGTGAAAATATACTCAGCTAAAGAGGAGAGGGGCTTACTAAGGGCCCGCCAGGCACAGAATTGGCAGTCTGTATTGCTGAGGGAGAAAGACAGATTGCCCATTTACCTCTACTTATTCAGCAAGGGGGATATCAGAAGACACGAGTCAGGTAAAGGCTCTGTTCTAAAAAGACACTGAGCTGAGTGTTCGTCAGGGACGTCCCACAGGGCTCAGTTTTGAGGCCCCCGCCTTTTTTCCTCTAGCTCAGAACACAGCCCTCTCTGTTTCAGTTTTAACCTCCAGTTCTCTTTCATGTTCACTACAGTAATATCGTTCAGTCAGTTGCACATTATGCAAATTACCAGTATAGAGTCAGTATGTGTCTTATATGTTGCTGCTCTGATTGTATAAATGGTGGAATGTTTTACAGCTGTACGGGAGAAAACAGGGAAGGTCAGAGGAACATATGTTTGTGATTTAAGACCTATGGGTGGAGGTCCACTAGTGCTTTTCCAGATTTCCAGGACAGCTGCTGAGCTCTTCACAGCTGGAGAGATTCAAATTTTCTTAAGTTCTGAATCTCAGACCAGCACCTTTTTAAAATGCTGGGACCATAGGGTCCATAATAGACAGTGTTTCCCTACAGATCAATCACACGTGCAGTGTTTTAGACAGTTAAAAACTGTGTGTAAAAAATATAATTTAAGTAATTTAAGATGATCTAAGTAACTAAGATAAGTTTGAACAGTGTCTGGTGAAGAGTGCCACAGATTCACAGTGTTTACACTTTTGGGATAAATCAACCCACAAACAGGTTGGGTTAAACCTTTCAGTTTTAAACTACAGCATCTAAAAGTGTACAACTGTATTTTGTCAAACACAGCACTGCAAGCTTCCAGACGAACCTCGATCTGCTGGACGGTCAGATCCAGGAAAGTGTTTTCATTACGGACACTGATGAGACTCTTGGGCCCCTTGCAGCCCATGCTGGTCCCCAGACCTCCATTGAGCTTCACCACCACCAGTTTATTCAGACTGTCTGCTATGTTGTCCGGGATTCCCTTTGCCTTGATCTTATCATAAGGCTGGATCTGAAACAGACAAGAAAGACAAACAACTGTCAGTCATGGTTTTCTTGTATTTTACAATACAGCAAAGCGACTTACAATACATGACGCAACGCTCTACCAACTGAGAAGATGAGAAGTTTAGACACTTCAGTTGAGGAGACTGAGGAGATATTTTACCACTTTCCAGATGTTAATAATATATTTTAAGTTGCAGAATGATACAGTCAGTGAGAAGACTCAAGTGTCTGTGACATCTAAATGTCCTCCAGATGTATCAGCTGTTTGTGTGTGTTTGTCTCACGGGATTTTGCTTTACACGATCTGACTACAGGGTCACGAGTCGGATAAATCACCAGTGAGTCTGCGGTCAACCCTCCAGTATCATTGGGATCAACTTACACACCCATCAAACAAATGGCAAACACTCAAACATATTTCACACAGAGGCAAAACAAACAGGAACAATTAAACATAAAATAAACAGCCAGACTGTTGGATCAATAAGGAAAATGGGACGAAAGAAAGTTGAAAGGAGACAGAAATAATGAAATTGATGAAAAAGGGCAATTTAAAGCTGGCTGGGGCCTCTGCTTTTACCTCATTCCTTCTGTTTCCCAGAAGGCCATGGGGCAGCACCGTAAGACATCACTGGTAAGATGATACTAATTCAGATACTAATTCAACATCACCACACTTTCTAAAGACTGACACTCACTTACACATTATAGACTGATGTATGTAGAAAAGTGAGAGGCGGAAAATTGGATTATCATAACAGGTCAATAAAAGAAATTTTTTAACAATTACTTTCCATATTAGACGACATTACAGCACGTGTAAGTGACGAGTTACTGTGACACGTATGTGGGTGTGTGTTTGATACTGCTAAATAACAATATATGGCATTAGTATATTTGTATATAAGGGTGTATTCGAAATGTCTTCCATTTTAGATGAATTATTCTTTTAATATCTTATGTTTGTTTACAAGCAGACACTCCCCGACAACAGGCTGGAAAACATGTGTAAGATCTTCCATCGTCTAATCTTGAAAATCAACATTTCTCCATTTGTTATTTGTCACAGGTGAAGCCTTTAAAATAACTTCAAACGTAAATGACACTGAATATGATTGTGCTTCACAACTGATGTACAAGAACATTCCTATCCACTGAGCAAAGCACAAAATATGTCATATTACTGACATGCCTCTGCCCCTCCTTTGAAGATAATATTGCGATTACAAATGGATTGTTTAACTCACATTACAGCAAAAATACTTTGCTCTGAAACCAGCAAATAAAAAGACTTCAGAACAGAGAAGTTCAGCTGTATTCAGTCTGTAAGGTTTAACATAGCTCTGTCAGTCTCTCAATACTTATATAAATGTCTTTTATTTTGAAAAAGTATTAAGTTCTGTCATTTTGTTTCCTGCTTCTACTTTATTTTCCACTGCTTGTTGTTCATTCACGTCATTGTTAACGTGTCTTTTTCATGAAACGTGAGAATCGCGTGTAGACTGAGCGTGAGCTATTCTTAACAAATTAAATGGAAGTAATTCCATTTCTTGGGACAATTTATGCATTAACAATCTCATTCTTTAACGTTTGTTCAGGTATAATCGTTTTGTTTTGGTGTGTGTCTCGTTTCAAGTTTCTACTTCCTTGCTTCCAGTCTAGTTCCAGTTTATTGTGGGTTATTTTGTGTGTTATCCTTTACAAATAATCCTTTACTTTTAGGACACAAAGTTACACAAGGTGAACGCACATTTCTGGGCACGAGTGAAAAATTGCAGTACAGCCATGATGAAGGACATACCGTATGACCGAACCTGAGGCCTTGTTCTAAACCACCTTAACACCAGCACCCTTGAAACGCTACATGAAAAATGGCTGCCCGATTTAACTAACCAGGATTTGACCAGATAGCTACAGGGTCAAAACACAAACGTCAACAACTGTTTACACATTCACAATCACACACAAACCACATAAACAAAACTCCCACATCACCACAAAACCGGGATGAAATTACAGTAACTCGGCCAGTCTACCGCAATTCCAAACCTGTTTTCATTTTAAGCTTATTAAAAGAGCTTCTCCATAGAGGGTTCGATGACTTAAAATGACACCATGATTAATGATTCAGAGAGTTAATATCAGGCTTTAATTAAATAAATTAGCTCTGGAATATCTGTGAGGGTGAACTGAGGTAGAAATACAAGAGTAATAACCTTTGGTATACTTCCAAAAAACACACTACATTCTTAGAAGTATGCAGGTCTTGTCTGAATGCCACACCTATTTGTGCTTTGACATTTCAAAAGACATTACCAATAATAAGAGGCTGGTCCATTCTGCTCTTCTAGGAAGACATTCTATTGGATGTTAGAACACGATTTACTCGCATTTGGATAAACGCACTGACGTTGGGTGATGGGGTGTGACTCAAAGTTGGCGTTTTAATTCAAAGGTGCTCGGCAAGGTTCAGGCGTGGGCTACGTGCAGCCCAGTTTCTCCACACCATTGTCTGGAAAACGGCCTTCTCAAACTGTTGCTACAAAGCTGGAAGCTCAACAACTATCTGGAATGTAATTTTACGCCATAGCATAAGATACGTCTTGACAGGGATTAAGAATTCAAGCCAAACCAGTTAAGAGGAAGCTGACATCATACTTTTGGTTACATAGTGTACCGGGGCTACCTACAGGCTAACAATGGAGGCCATTCCAACCATACCTGTACTTACATACATTTTTAAATAACAAACCAGTTGTTTGATAAAGGTCTGTCCTATTCTACTCTAAATGTTTGTATAAGAAATTCAATTGATATAAGATAGTATTGGTGTATAGATGAAACATGCCAACATGTTAATGAGAAAGGAATTTTCACACACCTTTGGCCACGTGGTGGGTGTACATGCAAACTATTTGACAGTATAGCATAATATTTCTTATTTGAAAATATAATGTCAACACAGTGAAGGCAGGACAAGCTCAATAAAAGACAAACACTCTCATGCTGAGCTACAGCGATCTGACACGCATGCACACGCACACACACGCACGCACGCACACACACAAAAAGTCTATTTACAAGCTAACTTTAAGGCCCACTTTCAATATTCTTAAACCTACAGTTTAAAGACTTTAATCTGTCTTCCCAGCAAGCTCAAAAAAACACTTTAATACAGTAATTAAAAAATGAATTGATGCTTGAATGTGGGCAGTTTCTAATCACAGCTGGCCAATTCCCAGAGCCTGAGGTGATACTAAATGCCCACACATGAGGCTCTTATAAACGCCACCCCATCTGTCTCTCTCCTTTAATGTCTTATTTTATTTCATAAACAGAGACTTGACACTCTGTTTGTTCTGCTCATATTCACTTCACACCAGTCTAGCATTAATTAGTAAGAGTGTAAGAAATGGGCTTATGTACAATATGACATCTCTTGATAATCTTACCGAGTCCTCTGGGGGCCTGTTGATTTTCGGCCACTCCACTGAAGGGCCCTTCACCTGCAGAAATCGATGGAAGATCTTCCTGAAACCCTCAAATTCCTTCCTGGACACCTGGAGAAGAGAGCAGGCAAAAACTGAATCATTTATTTAGCAAATTACTCATACAAAAAATTGTTCTCACTGTTTCCTGTTTTTAGAGGACTAAACATTCACTGTGAACTCACCCTTCAGGTCTTTTAGCAGATTATGCATGAATTTAGGCCTTTCTAGGGATAAATCTGTAGTCTTAGATCACTAATTTGACATGTTCCCCAACACTCGTTATCAGATTTTTGCTGTGATAATGTTCTGGCAGTGTCAGAAATTAAAGATTGTTTTTATTACTAGCCAACATTTCAATTTTACATGTGAATGTGGCTCACCATTTTTTGTCTAAAATTATAAACAACAGATATCTCAAAATGCAACATGGCTTATAGCTGAAATCATGTTCGTACAGTCTGAGAAGCAACAATCGTAAAGAACTAATAAAAATTAAATAAATGGCACAGTGTGCGACTGGCTTCATTCAACATAACTTTATAATCCTCTCCTGAAAAATCTGGTAATTAAAACTCCTAAAGGCATGTAAAATAATTTGCACCTTTCTGACAGTGTTGAGTCCTCGGGCGGCTCATTGAGTGTGTCATTAGAAATAAAACCTGTCTAATGAAAATCTCTAAAACTGCTCGCTCCTGCTGAAAGCCTAATATTACTCTTTACTCTAATCAAGGTGCAAATTTGATAAATAAACCTTTAGAAAACACGGCTGCTGGAGAGAACAAGTCAACAGCTGGGACTGTATTTACAGGCTGTATTTACACAGCACGCCTAATGCACAGATCCTGTATTTCAACACACATCCGATTGCTTGTCCCGACTGTATACGTTTACATACAGCTAAAGTGTCTGTTTCTGCTCCACTAGCATCACCAAGCAGAAGTGAGAAAATAATGGTTTCAAACAGATGAYTGATCAAACAAAACAGTTTATCAGCCACTGAKAAACTGTGGTTAGCATCAATTTACCTCTAAGAACCATGTTTRAAAATCTGTGGTTTAGAACAAGTCTAGAAACTGAGATGAGTGAGAGAGAGAGAGAGAGAGAGAGAGAGAGAGAGAGAGAGAGAGAGAGAGAGAGAGAGAGGAGGTGGATTATAAGTCTCATGGTGATGCTAATTAAACATCAGCTTGGCAGCTTAGAACAAAATCTCTTAGCGACATGCATTAAAAATGAGCGTGTAAAGTAGAAATGATTTGGATTTTGCACTAGTTTCCACTCAAAACTTCACGATCACACCTAGATAAATCATTCTTATAATAAACACGGTTAGTCAGCTGGAATGTTTTGAATGACCAGGAAGAACATGTGAGATTGAGTGTCATGGTTCTGAGTAGAAGGTGTTTGTTGTCTCTCACCTCCGTGTCGGCACGTTTGGCTGTAGCTAAGAGTTTTTCCAGCTCTGTGTGCATGGAGCTTTCCAGCTGCTGCCGCATGACTGCCTGAAACTCTGCCATCCCGTTGATGCCGCTCGGTAACTCCTTACTCACACCTACAGACCAAACAACATGATCTTACACCTCCTGCAATAACTTCACAATGAAGAAAATCCCACAAGATGTTCCTAAAAGATACAGGCTGATCACTTTTGTATTATTATTTATTATTAATCCACTTGTAGCAGGGTGAGGAATGACTCATCCCATGGTCACTAATTCCCAATTTTATTTGCGTTAATTCACAGAATACAGAAAGAGTACAGTAAGTTTTGACTGGAATTGTACAGTACGTCATTTATGCCTGTATACATTACAGTAATATATATGTATATGTCATTAATAGTAATATATATGTATATGACAAGGAAACTGGCGGCTGGTTTTGAAGTTATACCACAGCTTTACTGTTACTCCACAATGAAAAAACTGCCGTTTCAAGGGCCATGACAGCACAGATATCTTATCAAGAGCATTTGCTGAGTGTAACAGACATTCACCGGGTTCAGGGTTAATTAAATGTAAAAACTGCCATCTACTATAACTGTAATCCTGCAGATTAATGATTAACTTATTAGTGTCTAGAGGCGTCTGGGAATTTGTATACTGTATTCATTTAAACATAATGTGCAGTTCTTATGCAATTCG
>JAZGTK010015619.1:0-13121 GCA_036877625.1 Ambastaia sidthimunki
AATTGACTAATTACCCATCATCTGATCCACTACACAGAATGCCCTCTCTGAGGGGCGACCAACGCACATGAAATACTTTGGCTGTGTGACCTGTAAAGACTTTTAGTGGTTGGTCTGAGCTGGTGGCCAAATAATAGACTCTAACATTCCTGTCTTCACAGCCAGTGGCGATCATATCTCTGTGTGTGTAAAAGAGAGAGAGAGAGAGAGAGAGAGAGAGAGAGAGAGAGAAAGAGATGATTACTCAATGCATGATGACCAGAATAATATTGCTAGAATGTTCTGTTTGTGTATTTGATGAATGGACATACTTGTTATTTTGACTCCAGTCACAGCCAAACACTGCTGCCGGATGTTTGTACTTGTGTAAGACTTTCCCATCAATGGTTCGAATTATGCTAAAAATCAAATATAATACACAAAAACATTAAGAATGTGAAGGTCATGTCCGTGGGAATAAAACAGACTCAGCGGAAGCTGGTAAAAATGTTTGTGAAATATTAATTTAAAATTCTATACAAGAAAACCTCACCAAAATCCATCTCCACTGCATGTGGCTATTCTTTTGGAATCTTTGTGGCTCCAAGCGACACAAAAGATCCCATTCTTCCCATGCTGCAACACAATTCCGGTCAAAATGACAAATACAATATCAATCTAAATTCGAACAATAAATCCGAATGAAGTGGGAAAGTAAAATGCTGTCTTTTAAATTACTTTTCAAAAAAAATCATCACCAAAACTTTATATTCAATCAGGTTTTGCCACTGGCATACTTGGCACTATGATTGGTGCTTGCAGCTATATCTTGCTTTAACATTTGTCTTGCCTCATTAAACCTTGTGATCATTTTTCCCTTTTTCACATCCCAAATGAAGGCACCATTCCTGGACGTAGCTCCTGCTATACAGTTCAAGTCTCCTTTGGGTTACAGTGAAACAGAAAAACAAACAAACGTTTTTCATTAGTTTCACTAATATCCCTCTGAAAGTACAGTGGTAACAAGGACTTTTGTTCTGAGCTAATGCTGTGTGTCATTCTTACCAGGAGCCCAGGACAGAGAGTAAACCACTCCTTCATTGCCCGGTGATGTGTATACAGCAGTTAAAGTGTTTATATCCCACACCTTTATTGTCCCATCAAATGAAGCAGTAGCTAGAAGATTTGGGTCATCTGGCTTGAATTTGCAGTCAAAAATGGTTTCAACATGACCCTGCAACAGATAAACAAATCATAAAACTCTTATGGTATATCATAATTATAACATGCCATTGTTGCAGGCAACTCTTGATTCTAATTGGCTGACAAATTTTTTTATGTTGTTAATTAGTTTTTTAGAACTATGAACTATGGAGATCACATTACATTTGTATATCACGTTGCAACATTTTTTTCAAATTTTAACAGTTTTAGATATACTTCAATGAATGATACTGCCAACTGCAGGAAAGAAAAACAGTAAGTGAAATTGTTTTTTAATATTAAAACATGACACATATTTGATAAATGGGTGAAAGCTTAATGTCTGGCCAAAACCAAGACTGTTTCTCTCCTTTCCATGAACTCTCTTACACAGAACCTTGCCACTCTAATGACAGCTCAGGAAAAGCCCAAGTCATCATTACAAAACTGACTTTAAACTAGTAATGGCAGCATTTTTAGGGACAAAAAATGTGAAAAATGTACTGAAATATAAAAGACACTGTACAATATACAAAATACACTGTACACATACAAACACATGTGTATGCAGTAATCAGACCATAAGCTGTATAAATGTCCAGACTACTGAATTCTTAAAAACAAATGCAGACCAAGGTCCACTTCTGAAAATAAAAGCACACTAGACCTGCACAGTTATGACAATGCTACCACCTTGGTTGTGCATTAATTTTCAAGAATTCAAAGGTCTATTGTTAAAAAATCCTCACTTAATCACAGGGTGAAAAGGTTATATTGCATTTTCATTTTTCACAAACAACAATTTTTCATTTTTCACAGACCAACTGCAAGATCTCTTGGTCTGACAAAACAACATGGACACTTGGAGGAATTGATCAGGTGACCTTTAAAACCAGAACTAGGACGTATCCAGAGCACAATTCATAAGCAGAATTACTAATACAAAAATATGAGTCATAGTTGCTTACTTAAATGCATTTACTTTTATTCACCAACATAACCTAAACTAACATAACTGACTTCTGAGTTTATTTAGTACTTTTTTTGCACGTTACGTTTATGTTATAACATACAAAAAACATATTTTAGTTTTAATAAACATTTCCAACAGCAAGCCAGTCCTACCAGGTCACGCAGGAAGTCCCACTTTTTGGCGCCCATATCGTACAGTCCCACCCCCCCATCCATGAAACAGCAGACAGCGTGTCCTGGGGGGAGGGAGAAGGCCTGGTTCTGTGATAGAGTAGGTGGAGGCACAGCTTCGCTGGTGGAGGAGGTGTAATGATTCTTGGAAGGGGAGTTGGAGCTAAATGCTAAGAGCGACGAAACACAAAAATCAATATGACATACGCAGACACACACACACATAAATGTTAAATGTTGAGCATGAAAACACATACGTTTTTTTGCCGGTGGGGAATTTAAAACATGAAGAGCATGGAAGCCGGTTTTCTTTAGCTTGAAGTTATCCAAAGGTGTCGCTCTTGACACGTTCCATATTCTCAACACGCCAACTTGTGAGTCTTACAGTTCATTTAAGTAGAAACAAACATATACAATAAGTGATGGAGCTTGTCTTTTTGTTCACGCTCAAAAAAGGCATAAAGCCCATTTCAAATAGAAAAAAATCACATTATAAAGTCTAATTTAGCATACAATGTACTTTTTACTGATGCAAATATGTAAACATATATACACAAATTACATTCCTGCTGTTCTGAATTAAAATGTACAAATAAAATAAGAGTTTTACTAAAAGTCCTAAGCCAATAATTCTCTGTGTAATCTCTGTGTATTGATCTTACCCCCTGTGATAAACATGCCGGGGGCACTGGGCATCCAGGCCAGACACTGCACAGAGGCAGCAGCGCTGGGGAAACTAAAGGTAGTGATGCAGCATAGAGACTCAGAGTCTAGCAGCCTGATTCCATTGTGCATGTTAGCCACCAGCAGGTAGTCTGTGCTGAGGGGGTCCCACTCTAGAGCTGTGACGGGGTCTTCCTCATCTGTGCCTTCTAACGACTCCGGCCGTAGTACGTGCTTTTGATTCTTTGCGCCTGAGGTGATGTAATTAGGAGAATTATGTAATTACACAATGAGCTTATTAAGAGTCCCAGCTGATTTTAAAGACATAGACTCACTCAACTTCAACTGCAGACATGCTCAAAAACAACATTGTTTAGTAGTCCAATAGACAATCTGAATACAGTTCATATTATTAACTGATACTATTATGGTTTGTAGATATTTAATTGTAACTGAATTTAATTTCATTTTCCTTCAAAATCTTTCCAGACACCCTATGTAAATTGTAAAAATACCCTATATGTGGTCCTATATTGCCTTAGTTATATGGCAATGACTGGGCTAAACAGATAACCTCAGTGGGCTCCCCACCTTCCCGTGTCTGAAACAATATTACCAGTTTGTAACCCCTTGCTGTCCCTCTCCCCTCCCCCCAAACACATGCAATGATGGTCCTAGCGTTACAAACAGTATTTTGTCACTGATGAAAGACCACGGTTCAAAATAACTGTTCAGCAGAAAACATAAGCAAACCTCATTGTTTGTCACAGTTACCTGGTTGAAAGACTGACAGACTCCCATCAGTGTGTCCAAACACCACTTTTCCCTTCTTCACTGGATGCCAACGGAACAAGCAGATATCTGAGAGGAAACTGTGGGCCTCTTTGTGCACTGTTACTCCTGAGTCAGGCCCAGAGATGGTCCATATGTACAGAGGACCCCGATGTGATACGAAGGCTACACTGTCACCTGCATTCCAGCACCAGCTGAGAGAGGCTGGAATACCTAAGATACACATGAACATCTATTCAGACACATTTAGCACTGAAATGACAAAGGCACAACAAAAACAAACAATTAATAGGAACAAACAATTACAATTATGATTAGAACAGATTTTTTTAAAGATGCATCTTTTATCCGTGTAGTGTTGTGAAGAGAACATGCAATGTTTGCATTCTATACAAGTAATGATACCTTTGGTGTTATCCAGTCGTGCAACTGCTTTCTGCTCAGCCACGTTCCAGATGATGAGCAGGTTATCTGCACTGGCACTGGCAAACACTTCAGGGTTGTGTGGACACCATGATATGGCTGTGATGGTTTTCTTGTGCTCAGACATGATTGCTCGCAGTTTGAACTCATTATATCTGTGATCAAGCTGGAGGGAGAGACTTCAATCAGAGGCCCTCAAAACTATTTCAAACACAATTTTGAAGTTTCAGTCACATTAGACCACCACAACAGGTTGCCATGGCAATAACGTAAAGAGACTGATTTGAATTCTTATGATTAACATTCTTTGTCCATATTGTACTAATACAGTTGTGGTTCTCAAGTGGTGGGTTTAATAGAAATATATATTTTTATTTTGTCACCCTTGCTGTCCAATGTGGGTGTTGAAGCAACCCACAGTTAAAGAGAAGAATTTAAATAAGTCACTTACTTGGTACACATATATGGCAAGCGTGGCACAATACGCAAACCTGTCCCCACTGGCAGCACACACATCTTTATTCCAGGGCTGACATCCAGCAGCCAACAGGCCAACCTGCTTCACCTGAGACATCTTTACCTGGACAGAGAGACATCAGTGACATCAATGAGGCTTTATAACACTGATGAGAATTTGTGACATGTCCACTGGTCTCAGGGTTCAGGTGAGAAACACAGCTGGGGCAGTAGCAAGAACAAAAGACAACACTCAGATTTCCAGTGTTTGTATCTGTCTGGCCAATATCTCAGTGCAACTGTTATTAAAGTGAATAAAGCTGTTGGCCTTTAACATTTTGTTAACATTTGCTTCTGTGCGCCACAGAAGAAATAATGGCAATGGACAATGAACAATGTAATGATATAAACTTTGCGTTTTTGGGTGAATCATCCCTTTTTCTGTGATGGTACAGTGAAAAAAAACCTTCTTTAAAACCATACCTCAGTTGCGCTGCGCCGCGTCTGATGCGTGTTTGATCGCAAGAACTGTTTGCAGATGTGTCATGTCTCTTCTTTACATTTAAAGGGACACAGCTACGACACATTGGCTACAGACCGCCACGCCGTTCCTACCTTCGGTTCACTGTGATATCTGCTGAACCAGCACAGGTTTTCCATGTCTGCTCTTCTCTCGCCTTCACAGGTGCAAAGCCGAACGGGTCTCTGCGTTAGCGCGCACGAGAACGGTTTCAATGGTGTTTAACCCGGCGGGTACGTGTGACTACTGCCTGCTGGGCGACTGCATGTGCATGTAGAAGTGCGGGTGAGAAATACAGCGAGCACGCACATACTCATTGACTGGCTCAGGCTGTTCGTGTGGGAGAAGTGGCTGGAGACGAGAGCGACGGCTCCGGCCGGTAGCCAGGCAACAGCAAGATCTTTTCATTTAAACTCCCTCACTTACTCCCCCAACGCAGACGCACAACCACACACCTCGTCTCACCCCTGCATGGCCTCCTTGAAGGTGTTTATCTTCCCTCTCCCTTCCAATGATTAATAAACTCATCTCAACTGCCCAGCATGACACATGCACATAAACACATGCACAAACTCACACACGGCCTACATCACACCTACTCTGCGAAGTCTGGACATACATTAGTGCTTTTTTCCTATGATGGTGAGAAAAAAAATCTTTGTCTGTCTCTCATTATCATTGTCAGAGATAATGTGAGATAATGTTGGGGAGACACGGATGAAGTAGGGTATACAATGTGTTCTAGGTACTGAACGATATATTAGCTAAGATTATTAAGACGTCGTCCCACCAGCTGACTCAAAATGACTTAATTTCGATCAGATTAGGGACATTTACTGATTGTTTTGTTGTTGCTAAAATCTCACCCTCTTCTGTTCTGTCACACTTGCCAATTAACAATATAAGAGGGTGAAGGACTAAACAAGTACCTTTGACATTTCTGTGACATTTTCCATGCCACTTGACGAAACAAACAATTGTAAGACGTAAGGATTTTAACCTAAAATTAACATGCAATTCATGTTGTAAGGCTCTACTGTAGCTCAAATAGCCACATTAATGTGTTTTACAGCTAATGTTTCCACAGCATATGCAAATTTGTCGGCCCATGTGGTGATTAGGATGACGATTTGAATGACTGAATTGCATTTCATTTCAAGTGTGTCTGTACTTGAAGAGCATTTACATGTAATGTTTCCACGATTGGATAGCAATCTGATCAGTACAGAATTACTGTAACTGAGAGATACACACTGACTGAATGCCTCTAAATCTTCAATAACTATGTAAACAAAATTTATGACCAAACTCAGTTAAAAACAGGCTAGCAGGACAGCAGCATTTTCTGGCTGTTATTTGGTTCTCGGGAGATCTTGTGAAATGCGTGTTAGCGTGTGACTGTTAATGACCTCAGGTCTCCAAATGCCACGGAGATTGTGATCAGTAGCAGTTTTGCCCTGTTAGTTATGTCAACCCTATTACACCTCCCACCTCTGCGTCTGGGCTGTGGGGGTGAGTGTTAGTGAGATGTAGACAGAGTAAAACACACACACAAAGAGAGAGAGGCCACTCATCAAACCGTTTCCTAGGCGATGAAGACATTAACTCTAAAAAGCGGTTGTAATGAAGTGGCAGGGGCTCTGCTGGAAAGGGCCAGAGTATCTCCCAGCCTCAAACATCCTACACCTGGGTAACACACAATGTCCTCTAAACGCATCACACTTACGTATAGCTCACATCTGTTCCCATACCACCTACAACACAAATTACACATACACACTGTGTCATCTCACACACTTCCCAAGAGTCTTCATTTATCAGATCATGAGTAACTTCTGTGAGTCACACATGGCGCATTTATACAAGTAAATGCCACATTTACACTTATGGCCACACTTTATGCACTTAAAACATCAGTTTTCAATTTACAAGAAATCTTTTAGAACATAGACAGCAAAATAACTGAGACATTTTGCCAGAGAAAATTGTCTTATTGCAGTTCAGACAAAATATTTCCATGCAAATGGCACTGGGTTATCTGTGATACTATTTGCATAATTCGGACAGCTCAGTAAATATATTTTTACAAGCAATATTAGAATACTTACATGCTAATATTTGTTTACTTTTGTCTGGGAATGTGACCAATGAGATGAAAGTCAGGGAATCTTAAGGAACTACAAATAACAGTCCGGATTTCTATTTCTGAACAACTCACTTGTTGCTTAGATTAGGCATCATTTTGTAAATATAATGTTACACTCTAATGTCTGAGGAATTTACAAAGATCATTTGCTTTCTCTGATCCTGGCCAGCACTAAATGAGCACATTACCACAACACGTGTTGTTAACTCGCAACACATTTTCAATGCAAGCCTGACAAAGACACCACCCATTAGTCCCATATAAATCTATATATAGACCAGAATGTACATGCTATATTGTGATAGTAAAACAAAGATAATGTAATGTCCCAAAATACATGGTCTGTAGGTAAGAATTTGTAGCCGGAGCTACAGATCCACTTGACTGCTTGAAATTACTTGGCTGCTTCTAAAAGATACAATAAAACTAAATTATGAAAAAGAAAATTCTGGTTCCAGAATATATGACAATTTAAAAAATAAAATTTTAATTGATGGAGCAACAAACCGTGTAAAAAAAATAGATTGTAAAATAAGTTTGTTTTAATTAAATGACATGTAAATTTAAGTTCCGTTAGAACTATTTTATTGGTGTATTTTACACCAAATGTGGGTCAAACATGAAATAACATGGAGGCTTTTTAACCATAATATGATTATTTTACTTATTTGACAGTTTCTAAAAAAATAATTTACCTTTAAAAGACTAAAAAAGTATGTACTGTATATTAGGGAAGCCTTTATCCTCCTGTGGATAGAACTTAGGACTGGATTTGTAAAATGATTGTCAGCATTTAGGATTAATTTAAAAACTGTGGTGAAAAATGTTAAAACAATCACAGATACAGGAGACATAACATATTGATAAAACATTGCACAAATGTTGTGTAATTTATCACTGAGTCTACTATTAATTATTAAAAAGTTACTAAGTACTGGCACACAATCCTAGTGTCCCCAAAAGGGAATCAATGAGATGAGTGACAATGAAACAGACGTATTGGGGATTCTGCATATCCAAGTTTCTACTGCTCATAAAGACCTTTAACAAGTGTACAAAACAATTTTGTCATCTGCCCTGTGCCTTTTTTTCATTTTCCATACATTCACATACTCAACACACAACTATACGTGCCACGTCATCAATGCCAATCTCTTAATCTTTTTAACAGTTTAGGGAGTGTACAGATTTCCCCAGGGTGAGTATAAGCACTCTTCTGAATCTGTGATTGTGACTTACTTGAGGCTCCACTTGCTACCTTGAAACAAACTTGTGAGAAGTTTTTAACATCAGTACTGTGTATATTCAGCAAAGACACCATATACACAAAAGTGAATGTAAATCACTGGCACATTTGACACATATGTGACGGTCATAGGGATTTATTACTTGATCCACGAGTGGGCGAACATTGTCAAATTTCACCCGAATTTCACCTTTCAGAAGCTGCTGGTCGTTAGTTCTGCTTGTCTATTCATGCTAGGAAGAGAACTGATTATGTATGACACCTCTCACTGTGTCTACACACCGTATTTTAAATTGTAATGAAATCTGTGATGATAAGGCTGTGATATGCACTGATAGCATTAAAACAGCCTCTTGTGCTTTTTCAATGACAGTCCACCTGGAGTTTTATCAAACATGATGACAGTCAATCAATAGCAAAGCAAGAAATAAATGATACCATTACAAACCAGCAGAAAACGTGGTTTTCTGTTTTGTAACTGTAGTTAATATGTTTAACATTATTTCAATAGCGATCTAAAAGACAGCGCACAAAGCTTCGTTCTACATGCCATTACCAGGGTTGTTGTAATACATTTATTTTTTACTGAACAAGTACAATGTATAGACATGACGATCATAGCCCAGGGAAAGTTAATCTGAGCTTGCTGGGTTTGTACACGCAACGCTTGTTATACCGCCAGTCCACAGTACAAGTAATGTTAAGAAAGTGTTTTTCTAAAAACAGCAACGCATGTTTAAAAACGTCTATATCTTAAGGGAAGAAAGCCATATATTTGAAATCGGGCTTAAAACAGAACGGAAATGTGCATATACAATGAAGACCGCTTACCTTTCTCGATGTCAGTGGACAGCGACCTGGTGCTGAGATTAGGTGTATCGCTGACGGACAAACACTTGGTACATGTAGTTTGTTACGGCTGCTTCCGAATCATCGCTACGATTTGTCAATTCAAAAGTGACGTTTTTTCTGTTTCCAAAGCTGATTGGTTAGTTGCCTAATCAATCAACGTAAAATATACAAACCCACGTAATTTCGATTCAGGGCGGTGCTCGGGTGCCCAATGCTTTCTTGTATTTGTAGTCCAAATTGTGCTGCCGGAAAGAAAAAAAAACAGATTGTCATTAATGTCGAAACGCAGGAGACAACAGGTCGTAATGTGGCAACGCTTAGATTTTATCGACTGCAATATGTGTAACCTGTTCCACTGTGGCCGCTACGAAGATGATGCATTATTAATCAACCTGATATTAAGTTTCATCAGTGGACTTTCACCCCGATTAACGTGTTTGCTTGAGACACGACAGACTGGCATTAATTATGCATTAAATATGGACATTAACACAGCAATAGTAATGTATTACGGATTTCCATAAATCACATATTTCTTGTTACCATCTATATGGGAGATTATCGTTATTTAAGGCGCACTTATGTGTAAATCTTAAGGGTATGTATTCGTCCATTGGCATGGCACTCTTCTGAAATTGTGAGTGCAAGTCCTCAAATGCACCAGCAGAGGGAACAGCTAACCTTAATGATATTATTTAATGAGCTGCCGCACGGTTTAGAAGGGCGTGTTCGGTGAAAGAATACAATTTAAGTAAATAGCAGGTATTCTCGTCTAAATCATATGTGAATGAGACAGTACTTAATATGTAAGTGTTTATCCCTTAGTGACACAATAATGCAGTGCATAGTGCATAGACTCATCACATTTCCATTTCCTCCAGTTCATTTGTTTAATGTGTATTATTACAAACCGCACTCCCAGAAATGTGATAAACACGCAATATAAAGACATAATGTATGCGCAATTCCAGACTGATGTAGAATATCTCGGCATTGCTACAGTCAGTAGACGTTTAACCGTACGTAACATTAAATAATTTAATTTAGTACTTTTTCCTAGTTGAATGTACGTAATATTTAAGAGTTTGATTCATTTACTATATTTTTTTTAGTTCTGCGCATATGCACTTAATGTTTCACTCTTTCAAGTTAATGTAGCATATATTTACTAATTTAATACCGACTTAAACATTGTATTGAGTGAATAAAGTTGCCATTGATAAGTTTTCCCCGCCCGTGATCATGACGTCGATTCATCCAAACAACTGATCGTAGTGCTGTTTCAGCTCACAGTATCAAAACTTCTGAGTTGTGGACTTTTCTGCGTTGTCGAGCTCTTATTTTCAAACATGGGTAAGTCATTACATTGTCTAGCTGTTTTAACTGTTTTAACTTTAAAGTTATTGACTGTCGAAAAGTTGTGAGAGCCGTGACTATTTCTCTTCAGCTAAGGTGTCTTATTATCCCTGATGCGTAAAATACAAGTATGACACAGTATTAAAAGACTCAGAACATTAAAGGCGGAAGTTTGTTTGTTTTGTTTGTAAACATTTTGTCATCCCATTAATATTTTGTTATCCTGATTGTGATACAACTGTGAGTGTGAAGATTCAACGACCACGCAACAAATATTTTCACTTACCTATAAATAAAACAGCTGAGTTTCATTTATGAACTAGATGGAAAGATATCAATATATAAGTTTGCAGCATCAGCGTTAGATCAGTGTAACCTGTCGTTCTCTGTTGATTCAGATTTTAAGTTTCAAGCTCATAAAATTATGCAGGTTGTCTCATATCTTGTGCAAATGGGAGAACTGACAGTGCCTTTTGATGTCTGGTTCGTTCAGACACTAAGGAGACACCCATGTTTACTGTAAGAAATTACAAAGTACTTCCAAATGGTTGACAGACAAGTGTTTTCAATTGTTATAAGTGGAGAGACATAAATAGACCTAAAAATGTGTTGCCCAGAGGCTTGGAAAACCTGAGGTCCCCACGTCCTATTTCTCCAGAAACTATGCAAACATGCAGAGGAAGAGGGTTATTATTGTCGGGAAAACTCCTCAAAAACATAGGAAATGGTCTCATCAGCTGCTGAGGGAAAACTGAGGGAAAACAAGCAAGCAGAAGTTCATGATTTTCTCTCTAATTCACCTTGTATATACTGACATGTGGCGTTACTGACAACCTGCAACAGTATCACAGCCTTTTTAAGTCCTAGATTTGCTTCAGAGCACAAATTGAATAGATTCTATCCAGGCACACAATGTACTGTTCTTATGTTAGGTGCCAGCACCCAGTTCTATGTCCCATCCATGTACTAAACAGAATTTGAAAGCACTGCTGTACTGGGGCTCTCACTCACTGTTTACCAGTTATACTTGGAATATGAAAATGAAAACACTCGTTTGTGCTGAAGAAAGACAGACTTTGTTGAAGTTCTCATTTATGGTGTCTGCTGATGGCATGTCCCCTCTATGTACTCTCTTATATATTCACAGAGTCACATGAGAGATAAATAGTCACATTATTGTCCCTCTCTTTGCAGCCTCCACCAAACATTCTCCTCTAGTGTGGGGGCCTTTGATAATCCTGACAAGCGTCTCTGTTTATTTGAGCCCGCCCTCCCCTCCTACTACCCTGATCTCACTATTCCTTCACTGGCTGTCGGTTGGTCTAATGAGCAGAACATGAGTTTGGGTTTATGGGGTTCAGTGGCTTAAAGCTGGAATGTTGTCTCCTAGGCCACACAGTCATGTCCTGCTACAGATGTCCATTTGAAAGGTCAGCCAGCGCCTCTGGTGTATTCATGTGTTTTTGTGTGGTGTGAGGGTACAAGTACGAACCTGTCAGATGGATACACATTGAGAAGCTGAAAATGATGCATCTGTATCTTTAACCATATGTAAATGAAGCAGTAGTTTGTTTCAAACATATATTGTTTGCATAATGCAGCTGTTTGACAAAATGCGACTGCTGTAGTGGAACATCAAAACAGTGCTTTGGAGGTAGTGGGTGGATAATGATGAAGTACTTAACAACATATAATAAATATGAATCTTTGGCACAGAAAATGCTAATATAGTAAAACCCATTGCGACTGGATAGATACTTTTTTCTAGCTTCCACCATTTCCTGTATTGAATGACAAAGTGAAAATTTCAATAACAGACAACACATCCTCAAGGCTGGCCAAATCTGTGAAAACTGGCTTATATCCCACATATTTCCCATCTTTACCCTCTTAGGAGATGTGCCTTTTAACATTTCCAGATATAATAAACAGTCCTCGGAAGAGATTAGTTTTGTTAGGTCTGAGCCACCCTTGCTTTACCCCGGTTTTAACCATTGCTTTCATTCTTCTTTTAAATGACTTTTCATTTATTCTGGCTGAAAACAAATCTGCTGGCTCATGCAGTTATAACAGAGGATCTTAGGATGGTGAGCAGTTTCACTAGTGCAGTGAAACCTTCCTTCTGAAATCAACTGGTTCTTTGGGCATTATGGCCACTCAGTATTGCAAGTACCAAGGACCAAGAGCATAGCAAGTCTAATAAACGTGTATGAAGCAGTTTTGTTTACCACTAGCATCACCAAATGTAATTTAATGATTGCTTTCAAACAAATGCCACAATCTGCCATTGGTCAGACAAACAGATATATTCAATCCAAACTCACACTATTGGTTAAGACATA
>JAZGTK010015620.1:0-13120 GCA_036877625.1 Ambastaia sidthimunki
TGAACGGTTTAAACACAAAATGATTTTATTCATCTTTGTTATATTAATCCTTGTTAATAACAAACAGTATTTTAGTACATAAATAATTATTATTCTAATAGGTATATGATACCATCTAAACGCACTCATTTAAAGGTGATTTGGAAACTAAATACTGATAATTTCCTCAAGACTACGTTTAATCTGCTGGACATTCATTTTGAAAGCACAGCTAGTCGTCGTATCACTGCTGCCGCCACGTTTCTGTAAGCTTCAGCCTGCAAAAAAAATATATATATTATGTATATAATATATATCATGATGGAAAACAATGAAAGACAAGACAGAAAACTGTTGGATAATCCACTTACTTCTGGACTGTCTGGGGAAGAGACGACCACTGGTTGTCCTTTGTCTGATGTCTCTCTAATGTTGAGATGAAGAGGAATGTCTCCTGCAGGGAAGAATAAGGAAATCTGTGACCTTACACACGCTAAAACAAGCAGTCACTGTAAAGTGTCGCTTTATTAAAGAAACAACAGTGTTACAACAGCCTTACCAAGCATCTCAACATTGAGGGTGTGAGCCAGCTCTTTAGCCCCATCTGAGCCGAAAATGTGGGTTTGGTGATTGCATTTGGGGCACTGGAAAACACTCATATTTTGGACCAGGCCTAAAACCTACAATGAACACAATAGTGTTAAATAAGGTATATGGGGATATAATGGGCACAGAACAAAATGAAATGGGGGCTTTTACTCTATTTGAGCTCTGTTCAAAGTCTATTTACTGCTATTATATGCTATAAGATAACATATTTACCGGAACATTAACCTTCCGGAACATCTCGGCACCTCTACGTGCATCGAGTAAAGCAATGTCTTGAGGAGTGGAGACTATCACTGCCCCTGAAATTAAACATAGCCATCAGTTTCCCATAAACTGTATTAGAAAGTATGTAAATTGGGTGATAAACCCTTTATGAACCAACTACGGTAAATTATACTTTAAAGAATTAGAGATCACATCAAAGAATTTTGACACATCAAAATTAAAACGTAAGATTTAACTAACTAAAAAAAATTCATATTTCTTAAATATTGTTAAAGTTGTTTAACAAGTAACATTTTAAAATTATAGGAGTCTGTTGGACCTAATTGCTTGCTAATTTTAGAAGATGTCATATAGACCATAAATAAGATGAAAAAACTAGAACATAACAGATAAGAACATAACAGATGTTCTGTTGGGAGAGATTCGGGTTAGGGAAAAAAATATGCTCTATGACTGACATTTGCTCATACGTCTCTTGGTTGTGTTAGATTGGCTAGAGTGATAGAGTGTATTAGACACTCACACCGAATGTCAAGGTGACAGACCATAAATCAACCTTAACATTCATTTATTTACCTGCTATTGGTATGTTCTGAGTAATAGACAGTTGGACATCTCCAGTTCCAGGTGGCATATCAATCACAAGATAATCCAGTTGCCCCCAATCTACCTACATGAAAACAATCATTACTGTAATGCAATAAAAACAATCTTCAGTAAATTGGACCAATCTGTTACATTACATTAAAAAAAACACAATTTTGCATGACAACAGGTTACAAAATAATATCAAAAAAAGATTTGTCATGACAGAAAGATGGACTCCCTTAAATAGAAAATTACATGTTTGTGCAAAATAAGGATAATGGAGAAAAATAATCCTTATGATACTAACACTTTCTAAATTCAAATTACAGACCTGCCTTAGAAGTTTCTCAATAGCTGACATCACCATCAGACCCCTCCACACGATAGGTGCAGTGTCTTCAACCAGAAAGCCCATGGACATACTAAAAACAGATCCAGCAAACACTGTGACAACTGAATAAAACTGTTGCACTACTATTTCTAACTATTTCTCAGTCATGTGCTTACCAAGAAATTCCAAAATTCACAAGGGGCCTCATTAAGTTGTCTGACAATAAAGAAAAAAGCAACCAGACATGAATTACAAACAAAAGTGCTTTCATCAAACAGCATATATTATTATAAGCAAATGTTGACCTTAAACACTCACTGTCTGTTAATTCAGGGTTTCCTTTTAGGTTCATTAACTTTGGAACGGAGGGACCGTAGACATCAGCATCTAACAGACCCACTGATTTGCTCTGCTAGCCAGTAAAACAGTGGTGAGAATAAAAAGGCAGAAAGCAAAGATTTTATTAAAGACAAACCTAATTAGATTTGATACATTTGACATAATATAATGATTTAAACTGAGTTGTTTGTGTTACCCGATCATTAGCCATAAGTCCAAGTGCAAGATTCACTGTAAAGATATTAAAGTAATTATTTGTTCCTAGCAGTTGAACAGAATTGAAACAAACACATTATGATAATAAAGAAGTTGTCAGGAGACCAAAATGATTACAGACCTGCGGTTGTGGACTTTCCCACCCCTCCTTTCCCTGATGCAACAACAATGACCTCTTTGACTCCAGCTATGGGCTTCTGTTTTGGCAAACCTCGAGCCATGTGCTGCCTTTGTCTCTCCTGCAAATTTCTCTCAACAGCACCTGAAGTCTAAACAGATTCAAAATGATGGGTTCTCAATTAAACTATGGCCTTAACTCCACAAATGAGGTGCACATAATATTACCATCAGAGTCATAAGAAGAACATGTTTCAATCTTATAAACTTGTCTTTAATGCAAATTAGATTTTTGTACCGTTATTAATCTAATCTTAACCACGTATTAAAATACTTTTATTTAAAAAAAAAGATTGCGACACTAACACAAACACCCGTAGATTTGTTGACATCTAGTAGTATTTCTAATATTTACTTACCTTAAAACGGATATCATGTTTATTTTGGGGAGATAACAGATGTCTGCTAAGCCACAGTGATGTGCCTATATTATCTGAGGCAAATTTATATATTTGCGAAAATCTTCTGTAGCTGTCGTATAACTTAACCATCTTGTAAAGCTTTCAGATTGGTCACTGGCTATGTCATGAGCACAACAATTACAGACAGCGGTTTGGTTTCCATGTGACACTGATTTGTAACAGCTTTGTACTCATTCGCATAAATGCAAAAATGACTGTTTGTCGAAAATATTACATGAGAGAGAAGAAATACAGTAGCGTTTAATAGATGCTATCATTAAGCTATCGGGTACAATACACTCAATTGCGTCCTGCTGTCGCTTATTGATGACGTTGATGTTTGGAATCTCACACGGAAACGAAAGGTCCGTGCCATAGTTCATTCATGGTCAAAATGAAGGAAATGCATGTGTGTAGATGGAAATAATCAATAACTTATGTGTAATTACTTTTATTTAAATTACTGACAGTTATTTGCAAACATCTGCGATTCGCTTTATAACAATGGCAGAAAGAACCGATAACAGCATTAAAGCACGAGTGATTCTACAGCAGTGTCTACATGCACGACTCCAAGTGAAACCTCCAGACGCCGAGACTAATGCAGAATGGGTTGAGGTACAATAACGAAAGAAAACTTATAAATCATTTAATAATACCTTGCGTATACAATCACTTAGCACGTGCATTTCTGATCATTTAGATCAATAGAGGAATGGTGATATACATTTGCTTTTTCAAAGGTGCCACTGAAGATATGATCCCTAAAATGGGTATGCCATGCTTTTGTATTGCATACATAAAGCGTGTTTGTATTGCAAATGTATGACTGCATTTAGCTTTATAACATGTTTGTTTCCTCTCAGTGACCACATTGCTAAATATGAAGCTTTGTGAAACAGCCACTGGAAAGTATACATCAGTCCTTGAGCTACCTGGCAGTGTTCTCATTGTACCCCAGGCCACACTTGGAGGAAAGCCCAAGGGAAAGGGGATGCAGTACCATGGTAACATTGGGAAAGAGGAAGGACTGAGGCTTTATGAAAGCTTTGTTTCTCAGTGTCAAAGTGAACTCTCTGCCCGCAAGAAAAGTGAAACTGTTGCAGAGGTCAAACATGGAACTTATGGAAACAGACAAGTCCTGAAGCTGGATACAAATGGACCGTACACTCATCTAATTGAGTTTTAAGAATTAAGTTTACTTCATCGTAGAATCTGCTTGCTTGCAGCAGTCAGTCGTCTATGTGTGCTCAAAGGGCACAGACTAATGGACCTAAAATTAAAGACATTTATAATTCTACTCACATTTATGCACATTTATAATTCCACTCCTTAATAAAATATATTTAAAAGCCTGGGGGTGTGTCTGTTTTAATGGTTTATCTTTTGCTTTATTTATGCCTTAAAGCATGATAATAATCTATTTGCTTATAATGCTGGAGTATTAAATAAATTGTCATTTTTAAAAAAATACAATTCTGTTTGAATTTTTGGAAGACTCTCAGAACAAAAACGATATACAATGTTTTTGTTACTGGGCAATCGAAACAAAAAGGGCATATATACATAACATTCATGTCACAGCAAACAGATGAGTTCAAACCTGCGTTACTACACTGTACTGCTTGCGCATACTTCTCTTGTCCGGTAGGTGGCAGTAACGTGCAAATATTCCTAATAATTCCTGAACAAGCATTTCAGAAGAGTTCATGGATGCTAGTTGTGGAAATATAAGAAAAGCATTAGAAGCCTTGCAACAATGAGAGCCATTGTGTTTTATTAATTAATAAAGTATTTAAAAATAATTTCAATATTTACAACAAAATAAGTAAACACATTTTGGGTTTTTTGTGTACAGGGAAACAGTGGGTTGAAACCCAAAGACAATGAGGTAAATTTAAAGCCGTGGCACTGGCCCATCAACTATCAGGTAAGTCATATCAAGTCTGTTCACGAAATAAAGACATTTACATACCATTTGACATTATTTTGTACTTTAGGGTTTGACGTTTTTAGGGGTACATGAGAGGGAGTACTGTGTTTATCTCCTGAGAAACCCTGTTAGTGTATCTGTCTTTTTGCCATCAGTTTTCATATGATCACCTGCTCTATTGACGGCAAAGATTGTATTTGTCCTTCAGATAATCTGGTGGCCTAACCTGTTCCGTCAGAGTTTATTTGTTGTCATGGCAACAGTGGCTTCATTGGCAGTGCAGAGAGGAGTGATGCTGGAGGGTATGAGGAGAGGTAAGCAGATCATGCTGCTCTTGAGATGAGCCAATCAGAATATAGGAAATGATGTGGCTCATCATCTGCTCTAAAATGGCTGATGTGTTCTTTCAATGCAGTGTCGCATTTTAATGGAGGGTGGAGGAATGCGGTTTCTGGGTTGTCTCCTTTTCTACATCATGGGTCAAATACTGTACTGCTATTATTACTTTCCTGCTATGCTGTTCAGCAGTATGTTTACAGGTATCAAATACTATAAAAACTAATAAATCAAATATATCAGTGTGTTTAAGCACACACCATTTTAATAATTTGTTATGTACAGACATGCAATTTGATAGTATAGAACTGATATTTTATTCATACAAAGCCTGCTGCTGTCCTATATTTGATGACATGAAGTTATCATAATTGGAACATTTAAATATATCTGTTGCAGTATAGTGTATATGTTTTTATAATATTTATCAACCACTGAAATTCACTTCTTGTTTCAGTTTTTACCTCATTTACTCTCTCTTTTATGGTATGACTTCCCGTGACTCTGCCTCTTCTGTGGCAGGTCTCAGGTAGATGGAATCCTGGGATGTTTAGATCATTTTAAAGTGCCTGGGGCTTGATAAATGTTTTTACTATTTCAGTTCTTACCTGTGGACTGCTGCTACACAAAACTCAGAGGTGGAAGAATAATTTTACCTGCATAAAGTTTTATTTTATAAAGACAAATGTACAGATTCTGTTTTTCTTTGTAGCAAAGGTTTACTTTCATTACAGAGACCTTATTTTGAAAATAAAGAGTGATCTTATTTCACAATGCTGTGATTGGATTAGATTTGATTGATCAATTCAATTGATCGATTCAATGTCAATTCAAGTCATTTTATGTGAGGAAAGTTGATGATTAAAACAAACATTTTGTTTCAATTGTATTCACAGACGTTTACATTCAGTTAAAAATGCTGTTTCTGAAAAGGTGATCTGAGAGCTATTCAGCGTTAACCAATTTTTTTGTCAATGGTTGCGACACACCGCGGGGGGCGGGGCTACATTTGTCCACAGCCTTCCATCATTGGCTGACAGGTATCACGTGTGTTGTTGTCAAGATGGCGTCTCCGAATGGAGGTAAATTTTAATTCCTCTTTTCCATGGTAACATTAGTTACTGTTATTGCAGCAGTATAAGAATAATAATAAACATTAGAAAGCGATGTTAGGTTCATTAAACCCTCTTAACGAATTGACGTATTTAGCTTTAAATTAAGGTTTTTGTTCGGAATAGCGTCTTAAAATTATTTGCAGTCAGTCACTAGCAAGCTACGTGTCAAGTGTCAGTTATTGCGCTAAACAATATGCGAAACATAACGACGAGGACAAGTATTAAGATAAAGCTAATATTTAACCTTATAATTTGCCTTCTTTTAAAGTACAATTTTTGTTGACCTTTGATAAGCGGTGAAATCCAGCTAGCTGGGTCACAACAACAATACACACCACTGAGTAAAAACATACACCGTCAATCTCCAATACAAATCACGTCACATTTCATGCATTTTAAAATGACATCCTGGTATAGTGAAGAAAGCTTTGTTTTCCCTCTTAAATGTTTAACTTTTTAGTTTATATCTGTTGGCTTATGTCAATAAAGCGTATAGAGTTACGGGGTTAGTTGGCGTTATAGGCACTGATATAATAGTTCAATTTTTTATTTCTGTAGGTGAGGACTTTGAATCCTCTCTGCTTAGTTTTGAAAAACTTGACCGGGCTTCACCAGACCTGTGGCCAGAACAGTGTAAGTTTTTAATGTTATTCATTTTGACTGTAATGTTTTATATGATGTCATATTCACAAATACGTATTTTGAATATATTTAAATACACATGTTTTTATATAGGTTGAAATATCCAATTTTAATATGTCAAATAGTTTTAATGTCAATGCCCAAAGTGTTTTAATGTCCCTTTAGATAAAGTCCCATAAAATATTTTTCTAAAACCAAACCCCTTTAAAATTTCAACAGTACCGGGTGTCTCAGAATTTGCTGCGTCTTTTAAAAATGTGAGTATTTCATAGCTATATTTTATGTTATAACTTAATATCCTCAAATTTAGCATGAAGTTGCAACCTTTGAAATAAAATGGACAATTCTGTATGTTGTTTTTAGCCTATTACAAATTCTCCACCCAAGTGGATGGCTGAACTTGAGACAGAAGACATAGAGATGTTAAAAGGTCTGCCTCTTTCCTTATTAGGTCAAACATTTATGAATTGATTTTGTTGATACATAATGTGTCATTTTATTGTTTTGATATTTTATTGTTTGGTCTGTATGGACCCACATACAGACAAAAGATACTTCAGATTTTCAGATACTTAAGTTAAGTGGCCTGTTTAGTGGTTAGATAAATCTCAGTAGGAATTTTTAAATGTTGTGGTGTTTGCGTTTGTATATATCAGCTTTATTGTACAGATTACATGTGATTTGGTGGCATGAAACTATTCTTGTGCTGTTTTTATTATCAGAATTGGGAAGTTTAACCACAGCAAATCTGATGGAGAAGGTTAAGGGACTGCAGAATCTGGCGTATCAGTTGGGCTTGGAGGAGTGTAAGTGACCTATTTTCTTAGAAACTTATCAGGAATTAGATGTTGCGTCAGTGTCAGTATTTGTTAGGCCAGTCCCATTTTTCTTCACTAGATGGCGATATTACGCTAAACAAAACAATCATTCACAAGAATTTTAGCATTAATACATTTTTTTCATCTGGTGAATTTATTTGTTTCTTGTTGTGTTTAATTAGATCAATTATTCAATTTTATTTATGCATATTATTATAAACATGGCATGTAGATGTTCCATCTAAAGTTTACCATGAAATTTGGTTATAATGGATGTTGTAAGAAAGTTAATTCTTTCTTTATAGATTTTGCCATTCGTATTTATATAAGACTGAATAGCCAGATTTTATGAAGCCCTACTCCACATTTAAAATGAAGAGATTTGTTACCCAGTGCCTGAAATGTTGTCACAACATTGCTACATATAGTGTTAATATACACTGCCAGGACTGCATAAGAGTGTTACAGTGTTTTACCAAACGAAAACAGACACCAAATGAGAAATCTTGCACAATTTAGGAGGGAGTATTACAGAGCATTGATGAACACCTTTTTCAAATATATAACATACTTATAAATCTGATAATGAACTTGTACCTGCATGTTGTGTTAAAGCAGAATAACATATTAATATTCTAAGTGTAATAGCCAAGCAAAATTAGCTAAACATTGTTATAAAGGCCAGACCCAGAGGCTGTGCTGTCAGCAGTCAAGATTTGTGACTTGGCACTCAATTGGGTTCCTAGCAGTGTAATATGTCAACTTAGATGTCTCCACCCACTGGTCATTTTGTCCTCTGCTAGCTCATGGTGAGTTGTGGAGGGCTGCAACATACAGAGTATTTGTTTAGTTTTTCAGTGGATTTCTGGTATTCTGTCCTTTGGCCATTAAATTGTGCCACATCACAAGATTAATTATCAATACTAGTGCTTAGAAAATTCAGCGCACTCTTTATTATGTTCTTTACACTCTTTATCTCATTCTTTATCATGTTGTGTCTGATGCTAAAACATATTCTGTCCATCTGATATGACCTGTGCATATTGCATTGATTGCAAGAACTGTAATTTCACTCTTCTGAGGTTCCTGAGTACAGAAAGCATGTGTTGCTAGTTTAATATAAGCAGGTTTGTGGTGTGGAGGTGATGATGGACAGAATGACAAAAGCCATTATGTGAGTGAGTGTGATTAAAGTAGATGCATTCAACCAGAATTATGCCAAACATAATTTGTCACAGCTCTGTTCTATCAGGTGAAACGATTGTTAGGAAATTATTTACTTAATTTTATTATTCACATTGGTCCATAATTTGGTAAGGATATAAAAAACACTGGATGTAAGTGATAATATAAAAGATGCAATTTTGGGGATGTTTTGTCACATTAAAAGTGAATTTGCAATGTGGTGTATTCTTGTTTAATACTGGTTACCAAAACGAGGCTTTATAATATTTTTGTTTTTTTGTGACACAAGAATAGGAGGCTTTGTTTTTTTGTATGTACACATACATATTCACAAATTATCATATTTAAATATATCATTTAGGTCTGGGTGTAGAGGAACTCTGGCATTACAAAGGTCCACTAGCTCTTTAAGTTCTGGGTCAGAATTATAATTTGCATACTTTTAATATTCTATAGTTCCTGTTAAGGGTATTTTTAAAAAATGCATGCTGGTATGTAAAGTCTCCTGCATGGGAGAGTGAAAGCATTGCTTTGTAGATATGAAATTACGATTATCATTCAGCTCAGAGCAGCGTTTAATGCAGCACCCTTTAATGCGGTGTGGTTTAATTTTCTTCCTTTTCCCAGCTGTCAGGGGAAGCCTTGTAAATCTGTGCTACTTTTTCATCATGCTTCTTTCTCTCTTTAAATGCGCTGACGAGTGGTAGTGTTGGCTGATGGGAGGGTGAGGACGCGCAAGATTTACTGCACCTTTGGCACGGCGGCCATTAAAGTCTTGATCTGGTTAATGGGGATAATGCAATCAGGCAGTGAAAACTCGCCCCAAAGGCAAGGTTATCAGCTACAGTTTTATCTGTTTATTTACCTACTTCCTGTGGTTTGAGGACATGTAGATGCCTGAGGTTTCAGGTGCATTAATGCATGTGTTTCAGGTAAAAACGATGACAAAAATCATCATTAATTAAACTTGGATTAATCGCAAGCTTATGTTCAGGTTAAAATGTATAAGCATTTATTAATGAAATTCTTTAAAAGGCTTGTCTTAATTTATTGCAGTCAACGCTTCAATTGTGAAATCTGTAGCTGCCGCATAAGGTGTGTGTAAAAACGCACGGGAAACGATAAAGCTCAAAAGTGTGACTATACGCAAAATCGTGTGCATGAGATTATTTATTTGTGCGCGTGGTGTATGCGTGACCAGTCTCCTTGGGGACACGTACCCCTCCTCTCTTAGCTGAGTGACGCTGATCGGGGTCGTTGTGGGAGGGTCTGACGCGTGCCCACTGCTCCAGCCCCCCACCAGTACCCATCTGCTGCGAGCTGTGATGAATGCTGCTGTCGGGGGCTGCTGAGCACGGTCATCAGGCCCCTCTGCTCCCACAGGACCAGTCACTACACTGATAAGTGCTGTTGTTGAAGGTAATTGAATGGAGAGTGCTCCTCTGGGACAGCCAGGCCTCAGGCGATGCTGATGATACCCCTGATTCTACCGCGGCTGCTTCTGCAGATGATGTAACACACTTGTTTCTAGTTGAGTGAGGGTTTTTTTAAGAGGTGTCAAATATTTCAATCATTTGGAAATACATTTTAGGCCTAAAAAGATTAAAGCTGTATTTTTCTGGGTTTAGTAGTAAAATAAGCATGTTTTGAAAACCTTGTATCTGTTGGAGACATGAATGGTATCTGAATTGATACACAATACTTGGGGCAAAGTCTTGTTGAGGAAAAGGTGTGCTATTATTTTTATATCAATTGGACATACAGGTTTTGACCTGAGGGTGAATAAATCTTTTATGCCTACTTTGAAAAATAGACCAAATCCGGAGGCCAAAGTGTTCTAGATTCTTGGTTTTGTGCGTTTTTTAGTTTGGCCTGTAAGTAACTCCCTAGTAACCACCCAGAACCTTTTTACAGTTGCATTCCAGTGCACTAAAAACCAATGCCTTAGAATCTGCGTAGCGACGCCCTGGTAACCACCCACAACAAGCACTGAGGACATATTTTGCATGAGCAAGAAGGACTCTTCAGAAAGTGTTAAAATAAAGTTAACCTGTTGTTGTACTCCTGAACCCACGTCATGATTCTGTTTATTACAATAGGTTATCTATGGGATAGCAGCATATATACAGTGTGGCTATATAGAGGAAAATGATTGCAGTTGTATATGTTAAATGGTAAATATGTATAGAATTAGGAGCAAAACTCAGGCTCACAACAATCAGGATTCCTCTACTATTAAATTTGTTCTTGCACTCAGTAAGAAGGTCATACTCATCCAGCACTAATGGCTCCAGTGTTCACTGCCTCCTCCCCTAGATCAATCTCTTCTCTATTAAGCGGAGTGTGTGGCTGAATATGATTGCAGTGATGCTACCCCACTACCCTACTGTAGTAATGTGCTTCCATCAATCCATCAGAGACACCTGACCGCAGGGGCAAGCAGTTATGAAGTGGTACTGGATGACAGGCTCTCTTCCACTTGCTCTCTTCTGTCTTTCTGTCCTCTCATCTCCTCATCTTCTCCACTTCTTACACAGTCCCTCCACATTTGCTTTGGTCCATATAGCACCAGGATATAGCATCAAATGTTTGTGGTAATGCAACTTAAATTTTAGTCTAATTTGTAGCTTTTAGTATTTATAATGCTGAAAAAGTTATACACATGAACAGCAGGGGGGTCTAATTCCCTATTTTGTTTTTAATTTATAAATCTTAGATTCTTAATTCTAACTACATTATATATTTAGCATCAATGCAAGGGTCTATTTGACTGCACAGATACACTTGTGCGTTTTAGGAAGAAATCTCAGGTTTATCTATGCAGTCAAAAGATACTTATTAGTACAAGGTCTGGGGCTTAAACAAAATTAATTGATAAGATTTATAAAATGGTAGATGTTACTGGGGTAAATGGGGTTACAGCGAAGATGTCAGGGCTGTGAATTTTGTTAGTGAATTTTAAAGTTATGTGAGCTAAACAGAGTTAAGGGAGACATTTTCAGCTACTGTAGAAGGGCCGCTATGTGAACGTTGTCACTCTATTATTACTTTTAATTATTTGAAGATCTTGTTGATAAACAAAGATAAACAAAAATTATAACTTTCTAATTATTTGAAGAACCCGTTGATAAACAAGTAATGATAAACAAAGGAATTTTAAAATGTTGTCTGTGCAGTCTGAGAGATGTTCTTTGTAAAGTAAAAAAAAAAGTAAGTCGACACATTTGAAGGTGATTAATTCATATTCATGGCTATTGTAGACTATTACAAATTTATGCCTGGCTTGTATTTAAACCCGCACGGTGGAAAAGTGGATGAAATTCATCCGGCTCGGTCTTCCTCCTGTCCTACCCACCGCCTCTGTTAACAGATCGGAAACGACACCTTATTTCCATAAATACATTAGGAATTCATTGGATTTTCTTTCCGAGCTAATCATAGTGCCCGTGTGAAACCTTTTAGGGTTTTTAATGAATGAATTTTGACTGATTGCCTATTAATAAGGACACCTCTTGAACAGCATAGGCTCCGGCAGAGGCGGCGGCGTGTGCGCGCACGGGCACGCGCGTCTGTAACGATTCGCGGTGTCAAGTGGTTGGAGGGAGGGGTGAGGAGAGAAGAGCTCTCGGCTGGGACATTAAGAGGAAGCAGTGGCTCCCCTGGGAAATCACTCGCCATGTCTGCATCTTAAATATCTCAGTGAAGTATCAATAAGTGGGTAATTGAATTTTGAACACAAACACGAGCGTCAGGTGTATGCGTTCCAACGCGGGGGGCGGGAGTCGGGTTCGAGCGCGGGCGCTGGCTGTCCTCCCCGGTCCCGCGAGGTTTAGGCTGCAAGAATGGATGTTAAATCTATTACATAAAGATTACTCCTCGTAATAGCCAAGTGGCAGTTTCAGATGCGCAACAGGGGTACGATTAGCGCGCTTGACTTTTAATGAAAGTGAATGGGGCAGTTAGGTTTTGGAGAAAATTCAGCCTGGTCCAGAGATTCATTTTCTTCTCTGAATTTAAAGTGAGTTTTTAATGCGTTTAAGGTTTCATAAATTGCATTGTGGCATCTCAGGAGAAAATGAAGACAAAATGCTTGCTTTCATTTCAAACATTTACTGTTTACTGATAGCAACATTGGAGAAAAAACACAAAAATGCATAAAGTTAAGAAGTTAATAGTTTTAAAATTAAGAAGTTGTAATGTGTTAAGAAAAATGTCTGTGTTAACAC
>JAZGTK010015621.1:0-13120 GCA_036877625.1 Ambastaia sidthimunki
AACTGTTTTGCCTTTTGCTCAGTCACTCTTTACTCCATACATACCCAGCTAAAGATTTTAGGTAGTAAGAATGTTTCCCTAAAGTTTCCATTAAGTAACAAAAATATTAAAAATGTTGTTTTGAAAGTTCCAGTGTTAGCTGGATATACAACATTTCTGTCCTGTAGCCAGCGGGCAGATCTCACACTCATTAAATTGATTATGTCTCTCATGTTAATTGAGTGAGCAGCTCTTAAACTTTTAACCCAAATTATTGAGCTTTCACTTCAACTGACATTTGACCAGAACTGACAGTCAAGGTTATTGTAGCTGAAACTGAAACTAAGACTTAATTTTTGAAAATCGCCTAACTGAAGATAAAACTAAAATATTATTCTTTTTGCAGTAACATTAGTAGAATGTTTTGTATATTCTCGCCTGTTAATGTTATATTTTTGCAGTAATGTTAATAAAACATGTTTTTAATGATGTATATAAAAACTTAAGTTTAATTAAAAACGTATTTTGACGTATTTCTAAGTTGTTAGTGGAAGGTTTTAAAAATGTTACAGAATTAAAAATGTTTAAAGAACGTTCTTATAACCAACTAATAATGTTAATACAGCGTCTAAAAAATTGATCTTTGAACAGTTCTAAAACTTTCAAAATAAAACATATAATGAAAACGTTATGGAAACATTTTTACAACCTCAAATTGTTAGCAGGTTCCACCTGAGTTCCCCTCAACAAATAAAGAGCTTTGCATGTCTAGACAGAAAGGTGCTACACAAATGAATCGCTGCTTTATTCAGTATCACTGTTGCGTTTCTACCGACAGAACAACCCTGTAATTCAGAGAACTGTAGCACAGGGACTTCACCAATGAGAGGAAAAACTGCAGAATATCTAGACCAGAGGACGCTGCCTCACCACTGACACACGCACACACACCTGACTGGGGAGAATGATTATGTAATGGGAGTACAGTGGGCTAGAAGTCTAAGAGAGAAAAAACTGAGGGAGCACATGGAGAAACAGAGAGAGAGAGAGAGAATGCATTAAAATGCGATATAAGACAGGCTCTCATAACCACACACACAAACTCGTATATCCATTAATTCTCATAATACCTTGCAGAAGGAGATAACAGAGGAACAACCGGGCCGTACAGACAGTGAAGTAACATTATGAACCAACGTTTTAAGGAACTATTTGAGTCTGAGCTGCTTAACGGATACGACAGCGCTTAAGCCCGTTATTCCCTCCACGTTCTGATATGAATCATCTCCATAAAACATTTTGCACTTTCTTGAGGTCTAATTTTAGATTATAAATGCTTTAAACCCATAAAGTACTTCCTGCCCACACAGTTCCTAAAACAAACACAACCGCAGAAAAAACACAAAAGTCTCTCAGGCATAAAAGATGCAAGAGATACACGTGTGTGTTACCCCTCATATCTAGTCACTGTGTGTTGTGTGTGTGTGTGTGTGTGTGTGTGTGGGTGTATTCCCAGTCTATGTTCTTTGTGCAGATGTTTCTAAATCTGGCCATTCTCCTGGTTTCACGCACTTATGAAGTCATATTTTTGGATGCACATGCCTCTCCATGTGAACGTTCACAAGTAGATCCGTCCTAAAATTTCACTCCCCTCTCCAGATCAGAATCTTCATATAATCTACAGAACCTTTGTTGGGTTCTGCCGGTCACTCGTTCCGCAGTCCTTTTTTACATAAGAGTTGGAGAGTTTCGGAGCTGAATTTTAAGATGACTACGGAGGACAGCATTAGAGTCTGTGCGTGTCTACAGAGAATAATGCAAAGTGAATCCATAACCTTCTAGTGTAATGAATACGCATGAATGAAGACCACACATTTAGAGCATACACACATCAAAACATCAGTTTCACTGAAATGCAATAGAAGATACCTGCCAATTATATATAATTATTTCATATATTCTATAAATTATATCTATCTACTATAGCTACATGTATATTTATGTAGCTACAGTATATAAATATAATGTCTTATATATACATATACAGAGAGAGAGAGAGAGAGATTATACTTGACATTTTATACTCTAAAAACATAAATAATCAAAAGAGTTTCAAGTTTCAACAGATGTTACAGGTTCTTCATGGAACCATAAGGAGCCCCACAAAGGGCCATTTAGGAACCTTTATTTTTAAGAGTGCATGTAATCCACTAGCATAATGTCTCTTTCTGATCAAAGCAGCTGTGGAAGTTCTTGCATCACATTTCACTTCACTAAACTACATCAACAACACCAGACAGACATTTAACCTGTTGGAGAGAAAGACTGCGGACAGCGGCTGCTAATGCTAATGCAAATATTCTGCCATAGCCCTACAATAGAGAACGACAGCCAGCGTTCAACATCCCACACCGGTGCTAACTGATGTCTCAAAGCATAACTGCAATGTGTTCATACAACCTCATTCCATGTGACAGTCTGTTCAAATGCGTGTCTGGTGTTTCTAATATTAAAATAATGAGAAACATGACAGAAACAGTTTGCTGAATATGTTTGTTAAAGGTTTGATGTTACATACAGTAGCAGTCACAGCCAAACGTTTGTTTACTTTGTTTTATAAAGGAAAACAGAGCAGCTAATGATTATAATGATTATTAACAGAGTCAATGGAACTAAGGAACTTTTTTGAAAGCAGTATAAGTAAATCCCTGATAAAAATGTAAAAAGGTGGTATATACACGAGGATCTTACGGTTAATAACTTGTTCTGCATTTAGGTTGATATTGCGTTAGAATTGGTTAGACTTCGAAGGAACATGCATTCTGATTTAAAAAAAATATGTATACATTTAATGCACTGTCAATTGCTTTGGATACAAACACCTACCAAATGCATAAATTTAACCCACGCTGGTCAGCTGGCAAAAACATAAAGAGCTTTGAGTTTTAAATGTAAGTAGTTTTAGTTAAGCAGTTTGAGGCAGTGATGTTTCAGGGCTAAAATTGTTTCTCCGTAGAGACAGTGAGTCAACGATTTCCACACTTCAGTGGGAAGCATTTAAACCATTCTGCTTCAGTGCACAACAAAATCCCTGATCGGCAAATATATGATTCCAGCATGAGCAAATGACAGAGCAAAGACTGAAAGTTTGAG
Source organism: Ambastaia sidthimunki (assembly GCA_036877625.1). Taxonomy (NCBI): domain Eukaryota; kingdom Metazoa; phylum Chordata; class Actinopteri; order Cypriniformes; family Botiidae; genus Ambastaia; species Ambastaia sidthimunki. The sequence goes on from JAZGTK010015621.1 coordinate 3,133, forward strand.
CAACACGAGTTCAAGTGGCGATTCACTTCAAATTCGGCTGATTCATGTTTTAGCCGATGGCAATAATTTCATAATCATCTTGAATGAAACTGTCTTCTAGAGGGGTCTGGTTAAAGATAAACATGTTACAAAAGTGGTTTGTTCAATTCTAATAAGCTTTGACCCACTACAGTCAAACTCAACCTGTTTAAAACAAACCACTCAACCCTCGTGTTTTCAGTCTGAACTCTAGTTGAATGCGGTGTTTAATAAAGCTCAACCTCAATTAATAAACATTCAGGTGCAGTTTTCTGGATACAATTTTCCATCCACACACACACACACATTCTTTTATAGCTTCTTACAAGCCAATATGTGTAATGCGATTACAGGTAAACACATTACAGGCCTTTTATGACTTATAAAGAAAACTACTTAAATTAAGGGAATTCAGAAATATATTAACACAACCGTTTTGTGGTGCATTCCCAGCTAACATGGAATGTTCTCAGAACATTGGCTAAAGTTCTCTAAAAGTTCTGTAAACATTATCAAAAACGTGCTTGCAATAACATTAGTAGAACTTTTTAACATTATATATATATCATATATATGTATCAAAAATGTTATTCTTAAGCTATTAGTGGAACGTTTAAAAAACGTTACAAAATTAGATAATGCTTAAAAAACCATATTATAACCAAGCAATATCTTTAATACAACGTCTAAAAAACTGGACGTATTAAGCGTTACTACAGCATTCAAAAACATTTTAACGTTTTTGTTACTTAATGGAAACGTTAGGGAAACGTTCTTGCAACTTTAAATTGTTAAATTGTTGAGGTGGTGTCGGGCACCTGTGATCAGTGAAATGGGTTCAAGGACACATCAGTCTCTCCTCCCAACAGTTTAAGAAGAAAACGCGAGCGTCACTTCGCGTGCGCATGTGGGACGCCGCACAAGGCCGCTGGTGCGCAAATTTCTCAGTAAACGCACCTATATGATCTCCATAAAACCTTACATCGAACCCAAAGCCGCGTCGCCACAGGCCCAAGGTTCAAGTTTCGTCCTCAACCGCGAGCCAATGAGGCAAAAACTGCGCTCGCGTTGTGACGCGGACAAACTGCGCACGATCCGGTGTGTAAAATAAATAAACTGGACGCTGGTTCCGCCACTTGACCACAGAAACGGCTGCGCTCCTGTCGTTCATGATCAATACGAGAAAACGCGTATTGGCGTCAGAACGAACCTCGAAGGGATGGTTGCGCGCCGCAGCAAACTCAACGCGTCTTACCCGCACGCATCGCGCTTAAATGAAGAGTGAACCGTTTCTAACGGGGCGCGTCAAAGGAACAGTAACGCATTTAGGAGCGCAAAATAAACCAGCGTCACTGACGTGCCCGAGGCGGCGCTGGGCATCCCCCTCTGCCGCGCGCCAGCTCCTTGTCTCCCGTTTCCATAGCACTGGAGCGGCGCGAGACCCTCCGCGCGGGCGGGCGCACGGAGCCTCCGCTCATGCACCGCAGCCTCCCCGGAGAACAGTGACATGCGATGAAAAACACGCGTCTCAGCGCAGACATGTCACCCTCGCGTTGTCGCGTTCGTGCAGACCTCTGTTCGGCATGTCAATATCCAACACGGAAAAATATGACTTAACACCCCCTCCCCCTTTTTTCCGAGCCGTTAACGGAGACCGTCGGTAAGCCTGAAGAATGGCGCTCACGGGAGCATCACCCGAATCACAGCCAGCATCATCCTCACCTTCATCATCCTCAGGGTCAGTCGCGGTGCTGGATCTGTGTCCTTTCCGCAGGTTCGAGCCCCCGACGCCAGCTGCGTCCCTGGATCCAACGCGGTGTACGGAGGAGAAACGCACGTCCGGTTAGACTCTGTTCTGTTCTCACGGCGAGGTGGGAGTCTGCGTCTCTCTCTCTCTCTCTCTCCATGAATAGAGTTAACACATGGGCGGCGCTTACTGCACACACAGAGTCGACCATCAGTCAGAGAAAGGGGTGCTGTTCTGCTATTGAGGCTACAAACATTACATAACCATTAAAAACAGCACAGGATACAAAATAATGGTGAACTATTGGCTCTTGGGGACCCACATCAGCATCTCAGTGCTGTAAATAAAATGTCCAACAAGCATGCAAGACCATAAACAACATCTGTTTAACACAAACTGACAAAATACACAACCCAGCATTGTGTTCAGGGAAAGACTGTATAGTCATATGCTTAAAACAGATAATAACAACATTTGCCCTTTACAAAACATCACATGCAAAACAACTATCACTATAAATACTAACAACTATAACAAAAATATGATTTAATCTTATTTTTTTCTATTTCTACTAGTTTAATTTACGTTCAATCTGTCAGTATTTCCACATGCAGTTCCACTTGACTTGAGTTTATTTAGATCTGAGGACAAATTCAGACTGCAGGTGTTTTTTGGTAATGCATAAATCCAGGCACCACTCTTCAAATCAAAATCTTTTACCGTGTTTGAATTACGCTGTACACAGACATAACAGTTTGTCTTTTTGTTTGCCTTTCCCCGATTTTCATCATTTAATATCACTTTTCAAAGAGACACCATTCATTTTTAAACCGTTCATTCTTATTTAAACATCACGCACAGACTTAATGTGACTTAACTGCAAACATTGATCTTGTGTGAGAAGATAAGCAGCCGTTTTTCTCTCCCATCAGCTGTAATTACATACAGTGACAGAAGACACACAAACACACAGTGAATGTGAATCAGGGCTGAACTTCTGGAGATGATGAGCCGCTCTCAGGGTGTCTGAAGGAACCATTGACAGTCATTAGAGTTCTAGCAGGAACTAAAAGTGAGTTACTCAGAGAACTGAATGATCTACAGCTTATTCAAAGTGTGACATCTGAAGTGAAGTGCTGGTCAAGAATAGTGACCCGTACTCTGAATTTGTCCTCTGTGTTTAACTCATCTGGTTAGTGCACACACACACTGGAGTGGTGAGTTGTGCACACACACTGGAGTGGTTAGTGCACACACACACACTGGAGTGGTTAGTGCACACACACACACTGGAGCGGTGGGCAGCACTGCAGCACCCGGGGAGCAATTAGGGGTAAGATGAGCTCAAGGACACCTCAGTTATTTCTGCTAGTTTTGGGAATTGAACCACTGGCTTTAAGATTACAAGTCTGACTCTCTAACCAGTAGCCCATAACCGCTCCTATCTGAAGAGCCACGAGAATCCTTTTACAACGTATATTCATAGCAGTAAAAATGTCCTTGTATATGAGCAGCTGACACATATTTTCCAGAAATTGATTTTAGATATTTTAAATCAAGATTATAGGGAAAAATCTGCTGTGCTGTGTGTTTTTAGAAGAGTTTTGTAGCTGACTGTACATAAATATATTTTTTATATTATGCAGAACCACTTTCCGCTCACAGACTCCATGAAAATGAAATATTTATCAGGTATGCTAACCCAAACTTAAAATGTGACCTGGACACACACTCAAACCTACAGCCTTTGGGCTACAAGTACTGCAGCTTTTCCATAAGAAGTGAAAAAACAAGACAAGACAGAAGTGTGTGTGAGTGAGAACGTCATTCTTGATAGCCTTAAAAACAATGTATTATAATGAAGATATATTCAAGATTATAACTTCAGCAGGAGTTGCTGTTACACACAAAACAACCTGCAGAGGGAGCCAAAATTGTTTGGGGTTTACATTAGACACAGACGACTTATTATATTAATTGATGTATGGGATATACTAACAACATTTATTTTTGTACTAAAATATGTCTATTTCTGTAAAGCGGCTTTGCAACAATACACACTGTGAAAAGCATAAATTAAACTGCATTAGTAAAGGGAGAAACGGTGGGTGGGAAATACAATAACACACTAACTGCTGTCAATCACGAAGCGGCCGCATTTATTTTGTTCTCTGCGGCTGCTGGCGTGCAAGGACCCCTTAAACCGGTTTCCATGACAACTGGAGCCTCCTTGACTTTATAGTGGAGACCACCTGTCAATCAATCAGGGTATCAGCACTGCTAATCAGTTAATGCCAATATATTGTCTCCTATCACATCTGAGAAATACTGTTTATTCATCTTTTCCACTCCTCTGCTGTTTTATTAAAACATTGTTGATACAGGTCCAGACAGGCTACACAAATCTTCCTGCATGTCCTGCAGTCTCACATTAATGTTAAAGCACAAAACTGATGATGTTAAATCTTTTTCCAGTGTGAGTTGGTATCAACTCTTTCTGCCAATTAAATGAATACAATGTTTATGACATAAATAATGTTTAAAAGGCAGGGTTTCAAAGCTCTGGAAATGTTTATTACTTTCTTAAAGAATCTTTCAGTGTAAACGGTTTCGTTTCATTTACATTAGATCTCAAAAATCTTTAACCAAAACTTGTTAAAATCAAGAGTCTTTAACCAACACAGAAAACAAGGGCAGCACTTATCTGACCTTCTGTTCCACTAACAAACTAACTAAACAGCAGTAAATTCAGCATTTCAAAGCTCACAAACATTCACAAACTTTCAGATCTGATGTCTCAGTATTTCCAGTTTAGAACTGAGTCAATGTTGATTTTTGTGTGTGTGTGAAGAGATAGTGTTGGGGGTGTGATGGATTTGATATGCATTTTTAATCCTGTTTTCAAATGTTTACAATAACATTGTGAATAATGACTGCCAGTCAAGTTTTGAATAAGACGTAATAACATTCTTTGTCTGTGTATGAAAAATTACATCTGTCAAACTTTGTTTCCATTCACTCAAACGTAATACCAAATTAAAAAACTCAAAAAACAAACAAGAGCACATATAACACAGAACTGATTCATCAGTGATACACAAAGATTGATTCATTCTTCAGAGCTGAATATAAGCACTGGATAAAAATGGGAAGTGCATAAAACAGACTTTGGCAGTTGTGATGAGAGTGAAGGATCGTGACTGTAGCACAACAGTAAAGAACAATCACATCGTCATTTAAGGCATTTCTGAGTATTCTGTCTCAAATGACTCCAGATTGTACCCTTCAATTATCAACTACACAAATTATTTCCTGAAGTCTTAACACAAATAATTTACTGAAAATGATTGAAGTGTATGATTACTTTTCACTGGATACTGAGAATACTTGCAAAACTATCAACATAGGGTTAACACATTAATCACAGTACACAATGTGCTTCCAGCCAATCACAAACTGTTTAACAGCGAAGAGAAAAACATGCTAAGTGACATTTGAGAGTGTTAAGAGTAATAGTAACTGAGTATGTGTCATGAAATATCGCTTCAGTGTTCTGCTCTTCTGTTCACACCAGAGCCTTTCACACAGATTGTTATGTGTAGTCTTCACTAAATACAGCGTACAAAAGTATATCAGAGTGTCAACATTTTTAAACATGTCTGAACGCTATTGAACATGGCTGACTTGAGATATTGTTTCCTTTTAATTTAGTGTTCTGTGTGTGACAAAAAAACAGGCCATAAAAATACAAACAGATACAAATGTGACTAACTGACCAAGCGGTTTAAAACATGTAAACATTAAAAATATGAAGCATACAGTATAGTTTCAAATGCAAAAAGGTGTTGTATTACAAAAGTATTTGTCCATCAATTAAACAAAAAGTGATATTTTACGTTTATTAGGTATCATCAGGTAATAATTACGTTTTATTATTCTTATTCTATAACAAGTCATTTGTTGAATTGTTATCATTTTGCAAAAACAATTACAACATTGTTTACAACAAAACATTCAGTCAAAATGTATCATTATGTATCATGTCTATATACGTCCCACCAGCACCTGGTGTGTAACGTTACACACAAGGTACACAATTCCTCTTAAACTTACAGAAACTAAAATGTAGATCAAAATATACACAAAAACTAATCACAAAGTAACACAATAGCTTATCCAGCAGTGAGAGCAACTAGTGATACAATTCAAGGGTGTCAGTAAACATCCATCATTGTCTTCGTCTATACATATTTTTTAATTTTGTTTATTCTAAACAGGAGAGACATTTTTGTGTGTTTGTTTACGGTTTGGCTGCTGCAGTGAAGCCCCACTCAAGCTCAACCTTCCTGCTTTTCACTGTAATTTCTCTGTGCTCTACTGATCGATTGTTTGATTGGTCCAAATGGAGATGTGGCACACCCAGCGTGACCCCCACAGGTCGATTCTTCCACTGTGTGCCAGTAGGAGGATAACTGCAGGGGTAAAGCACGTTGGATGGACAAGGCTGACCCAAACTGAGGTGTCTTGGAAGGCTTGTGATGCCCCAGGCATTACTAAGCAACAGACTCTGTTCGTAGGAATCGAAGATACGCTGGTCACACTCTGCAAAGGCATCCTGCTGCAGGTAGCAGCCATCATCTTCAAAGGGCTCATAAGGGGATGTTAACACTTCCTCCCGCTCAACCATCTCAGTCTCCTGCTCACAGTCACCCTCGTTCTCCATGTCAACCACATCGAATGTGACAATTGTAGGCAGGGCACTCAGACTCGGGCCAAAAGGAGAACTTGACTCAGAGCCGCCAAGACTCTCAGTTGAGTTACAGTAAAGTCGGGTGTTCTTGGTAAAGTTTACCAGCGCTTGGGAAAAACAAACCATCAGCTCTTCCTGAGACTGACTGCAGCCTCTGGTGGGCAGTAAATGACTTTGATTCTCAGACACATCACAAGAAGGTTCTAACAATGGACTATCCTGGATTTGACCCCTGCTGAGAGGCATCTCTTTCAAAGCCTGGGTTATTGGTGGTGACTGCGGATAGCGCTGGTTAATACCTGTAACATCTTCTGAAGCAGTCTTACCATCACCTACAGCATGACTTGTATCATCACTGAAGCAGTCTTTACGGGAGAGAAGCTGATCTTTGGATGGACTTCTGAGATCCTGAAGTTCACAGCACAGAAGGGCATGCTGGATCTTGCTCAGACGCTCTTCCTCCATCTCCATAGTACTTGTCTCTAAGGCAGTGGATGCCAAGGCATACAGAGGGTTTGTTGGACTCTTAACACCCTGCAAGGCTGCACCAACAAATGGGTGGACATCCTTGGGGGGAAGACCAGGGCTGAGCAGGCGATCATCAGGTTCAAAAAGTTCATAAAGGGCATCGCCGCTGTAGCTGTCCCTTGGAAGTCGCTCTTGGTGCGGACATTCTTTATTCTCCTCCTCCAGTCCTGGTGTGGTGGAGTCATAGTAACCCTCATCGCTGTTGGGCACAGACTCTTGTTTATAACTCTGTGGGCTCATAAGATCAACAGGGGTAAGGGCAGTTTCTGTGGCTCCTAGTGGGCTGCTGCTGCTGGAGTTGGCAAAGATAGAGCTGATTTGCTGATCAGGAGTGAGTGAAAGACTGTCAGAGCCCATGTCAGACGGCAGGTAGCAAACTTCATTACTCGTTTCAGATTCCCACAAGCTTTGCAGGTAATCATCATCCACCTCATCAGGAGTTGCCATCTCTTCTCCTCCACCTTGATACGTGACAAAACATGAGCTTCTTTTCCCTGCATTTCTGCTGCCTCTCTCAGCAGACACCGAGCTCTCCGCAACGCTGACATCATCCTGGTCTGCAATGATGTCACCACAGCCTGTCAACGAATCAAAGCTCTTCAATGATGAAACGTCACAGAACATTAAGCTCACATTGTCAGAGGTGCAGGATACGGCAGGAAGCTCCCCATCGGCTATGTCCATATTTTGCTCAGCCAAACGATCCAGTTCTTCAGTATAGGTAGTCAGGTCTTCCTGTCTCTCCTTTTTCTTCTCTTCCTCCTCCTCATCTTCCACTTTCTTCCTCTTATCCATATCTCTCCTGCTTCTGTGTTTCTCAGGCACTAGCGATACGTCTTCTGTACATTCAGTGGCAGCCAATGGCAGTTGAGACTCTGGCCCCAGATCTTCACCCTGACTGTCGCCGTGGTTATCGCTACGGTCACTGACGCTCAGCTGCGCTCCAGGCACTGTTTTGGCACGAAGGTCTGAGGACATTTCAAGTGTCTCACGCTTCTCCACATCAGCATTTTTGCTCTTCCTGTGTCTTCGTATGCTGCTGAAAAGCCCCCGCAGACCCCTTCGCTGTCTTGGTAGGGACTGAGACTTCCCATGATCCTCTGGTGTTTTCTGAGGGTCACAAGAGCTGCAGAGCTCAAAGTCCCCTGAAGTCACTTCACTGCTGCTCCTCCCCACATCTTCCCAGCATGCTTTGCTCACCCCATCATACGTTTGGCTCTTTGTTACTCCTGTTTTAGACCTTTTGCTTTGACTTCTGCCACGGCCACCGAGAAAGCTTGGCAGCACACAGATACTCTTTCGACCACCAAAAAACTTGAAAGCAGTCTTCCGTATTTTTACTGAAGGGGGTGACTGAGGTTGTGGAGCATTATGGGTAGCCGAGTCCAACTGTTGCCCTCCTGTGGCACCAGCAGCCTCACTTCCTGTGATAGACTCCATAGTGACAAAGACCACTGAGAGACCAAGAGACGCGGACCGTGTTTATCAGACATTATACCTGTGTGAGAAACAGAAATTAAGACGCATTAGAAACTGTCAAAATACCAAAACTACACAGACACGTGAATTTCTGTAAATTCCTCAAGGATCAATATAAGAAATTAGCCTGTCAGTAACACAAATCCATACGTTAAACATCAGAGGTTAAAAGGATTTTAATTAATCAGTGACATTCCACATTATTCCTTAGACTTACAATACAATAACAAATTCACCACTTTAAATACATATTATAGATATAACATAATGGTACAAATCATCAGATCAGATTTCACCTACATATACACCACTGGTGAAAAGTTTGGAAACACTTAATGACTGAAATGTTTCTTATCATCTTAAAATCTTATAATCTGAAGCCGTTTGCTTAAATGTTTTAAATTATTATTGTAGACAAAAATATAATTGTGCCAACATTTACTTTATTTAAAAACATTATTTAAAAATTACAATTATGTAAAAAATGTTTTTGAAACGGATGATTTGAAGCAAATAATGAAAAAGCAGCCAATAAGAGCACAGGACAGAGGTCTCATTCAAAACTCTTCAGCAGTGTTTCCAAACTTTTGAGATATATATATACACACCAAATAACAAACTCTTGGCAGATTTATTATTGCATTTGACGTTTAAGGAAGTGTTAATGCTTAAAACAGAACCCATTTATTTAACCTTTTATTGTGATTATTTTGCTTATATCTCACATGTTTGTGCCTTTTTATACCCTTTAAAATGTAACTATACTTGACAGCAGTCACTTTATCTGCTGACCAGGCTCTTCTGTAATCTGTAAGTATTTTAAACTTGTTTTAGACCAACATATTGTAGTTCACAAAATGTATATTAACATTTGGTAAAAAGTCCCTGACAAACAGACAGACACATGATTCCCTAAAACAATTTATCCAAAAACTACATAATACTAATAATAAATCACTAATAATATCACTAATAATAAAAGTTAAATCAATTACAGTTTATGTTTGTGATGACACTCATATTCCATTATCATGTTAAATATTATTTTGTACAAAACAAAAGATGCTACACCAGTTCAAAAACACACTTAAGTTTGTGCACAAAGTAACAAGCCTTACGCAAAATTTAAAGGTTTTATTTCAATAACAGTTTATTAGCAGAAACACAATGATGACAAAGCTAAGACTTACACGTAACTGACATAAAGCAGCCATCAAAACAAACACAATCTGAACACAAAGGGCTGTATGAACCTGATAATGTAATAATTTCTCAATAATGTAATAAAAATCTCCTCATAAGTCTCTAAAACATGTAATAAAACCTGATAACGCAATAACTTACTGATCATGTAATAAAGTGTTACATTAATGGGAAGTTATTACATGTTTTAGGGGATTTTTATTACATTATTGGTAAATTATTACATGATCAGTTTGTACAGGCCCTCAACACTCACAGCTGTC
>JAZGTK010015622.1:0-13119 GCA_036877625.1 Ambastaia sidthimunki
CAGCCCCTCCCTCCCCACTGAAAAACCTATCTCTGAATCTAAGAAACCTAGTGTTCCTGTGACACAAAGTCCTTTACATCCTTCTGAGAAATCCAGGTCTGAATCTGAGAAACTTGGTTCTATTGCTCCTGTGCAACCCAGTTCTAACGCCCTGTCCTGGAAATCAAGTTTAAAACCTAACACCCATGTGGAATACAGTTCTTCACAGCCCTCTGGAAAACCTACTGCACCGAGTTCCTCTCTCCTCTCTGAAAAACAAGGTTTCAAACCTGAGAAACCTAGTGTTTCTGTGAAAGCCAGTTCTCGCCTCTCTTCTGAAAAACCAATCCCTTTCCTTCCGGTGAAAACAAGCATTTTCTTTTCAAAGACCAAAGTTACTCCTGAGAAGCCTAGTTCCAATTTGTCCAATAAGTTCAGTTCCTCCTTTCCCACCAAGAAGCCCAGTTTTGAACCTGAAAAACCTACCACCACTTTGAAACCTGGTTCTTCCCTCCCATCTAAAACGCTTGGTTCTAAACCTGGAAAACCTGTTTTTTTCCTACCTGTGAAAACGAGCATTCTTTTTTTAAAGACCAACTCTGTTAAGAAGCCCAATTCTAGTGCACCTATAAAACCCTATAAAAGTTCTTCCCTCACCTTTGGCAAACTTGATTCTAAACCTGAAAAGCCTAGTTCTTTCATTTATGGGGTTCCTTTGAGGATAAAATCCTAAAACTCTGAGGCTTAATCCTAATGCTGCTATGGGAACCGTTTTATCCTTACAATCGTGAAGAACAGCTATACCTGAGAAGCCAAAGACTCTGCTCTCTGCAATGATTATACAAATCTAACAGCCAAGACATTGCTAACCTAAAGACATTGTATGTAACTGTTTACTTAATAAATATCCTTTAATCTGATTCAAGTGCCATTCATTTCTGATTCGTATGAAGTTGATGTGAACAGTAACATTGTTTTTATTGCAGCCTATGCACAAACACTTGTTGAAGCTGTATTTGTAAAACTTATTTCTTTACATGAAAGCCTAAATGATAAACTATGATAGTGTCTTAGTAGATTATTTTTTTATAGTATTGGTACAAAGTATAAAAATGTTACATATACTTGCCAGAGTTGGGAGGGAAACATTAAAACGTTTCCAAAACGTTTTTACTGATTGCAAGATCACAAACATTGATTAAAATTACATGAACTGCAGTAATCTAATTATTGACCTTATTCTAATTATGACAATATTCTGATTAAGATGTTTAGATTGGTTGCTTTTAGAATATTCCTTTCATGTTTCAGACTGATTATTAGCACACAATGTTGTGTCCCCGTGCCATGTCGTCCAATGTTCCTTCCGGAATTTCACATATCAACATACAGTTCATCTATGTAGATATCTAGTTTTGAGTTTTTCACTAACTTTTCATTAAAACCTTTAACTGCAGTTAATTATTTGTCACACTATACATGCAAATAGACAACAGCAGATACAAATTCTCCAGCAACAGGTCTCCTCTGTACTTTCATTTGGCAACATTTTATTTTTGTTTGCCATAAAACGGTTGACCATTCGTGTGTTTATGTGTCCTATAAAAATGCAGCGAATACTTGCACAAAACCCACGCAATGTTCACAGTATGACTAAGCTTGTACATGTCGATAATTCCATTAAAATAGGAATACTCCACATTTCTTAATTTGATTTGTGCTTTCTGACTTTAGACAGATTTAGGTAACCAGAAATCATTGTTTCCATGGTAATGTAATGACAAACATCAGTAAGTACTTGATTAAATCATTAATTTCATGAATTGTAAAATAAAATGTTCTTGTGTGTGAATTGTAATTTTTGGTGTCTGTTTACACATTTTTAAAACCCACAGATGTTTCAGTTAAGCATTTTACTTGAAGACCATTGTTTAAGATCTTGTTTCAAACCACTATCTAGTAAAACTTTGAAACAAGCCTTTTAATGCTTAGAATAGTTCCACTGTGTCTATGCTGCAAATAAGTGATGCACCAAAACTAAACACCATCAGATTAGGTGGAGCAATTACACAAATTTAAACAAATCAAATTCACCTGCTGCCAATGTTCATCATGGGTTCAAATGATACTGTGCTGCTTTTAAAAGTTCACTCAACAGCTGCTACTCAATGCTTGAACTTGTGTCAAAATGTGGACTTTTAAAATTATTATTTTACTTTATATTTATCAGCCATGGAAAAGTGATGGTAAGTTTATATCATATGGGTTTTTAACTCTTAAACAGTATTTCTTGCTGTAACTATGTTTTCTTTCAGTATACTGTTCACCGACTATGTATGCCTCCCATGTGTCTGACCAGAGTGATTTTGGAAGTGTATTACAAGAAAATGAAGGTATCCTGTACAAATGTCCACTTCACTTTGTTCACTGGCAACATATCAAACATAATGCATTAATTAGTACTATTAAGTAACTTTCTTTTTTTTAGGACATGATGCTGGACCTCACCTCTCTGACTCTAAAGCATATCCTATCAATTTACATAAGAACATCAACAATGCTGAAATATCCAACCCTAAGTCAATTGTTCTCAAATCAAATTTTGTGAAATTGGAGTCAAAATCTGTGAATTCGGAGTCCAACCACGAGAAAACCGGTTTTAATCCACTTATGGAACCAAGTTCTTTCCTCCAGTCTGGGAGGTTTAATGGTCTTGCTGCTGAGAAACAAAGTTTTAAGCCTGAGAACCCCAGCTCTTCCGTCCCAGCTAAATCAAGTCTTGTCTTTACAAAAACCGGTTATAAAACTGAAAACCCTACTTCTAATAGTAATACAGAACCCAAGTTTTCTCTCTCATCTGAAAAATCTAGCTCTAAACATGAGAAGTCTAATGTTCTTATTAAACCTGGTCATTCTCCCCCCTTTGAGGAGTCTGGCTCTAAATTTGAGAAACCTAGTGCCTCTACAGAGCACCCTTCTAAATCTGTGATGCACAGTGCTTCCATGGGAGCTAGTTCTAAGGCTGAGAAGCCTGGTGCTCCTATGAGACCCAGTTTAAAACTTGAAAAATCCAATGTTTCTGTAAAGTTAAGTTCCCCCCTCCCTTCTAAAAAACCTATTGCCCACATGGAACCTGGATCCAAACCCATAAAACCTAGTGGTTCAAAACTTAAGAAGCCTACTACTGTTATAGAACATGGTTCTAAACCGAAGACATTGACTGCCGCTATGATTAAACCGGAGAAGCCTAGTGCCCCTATTGAACCCAGTCCAAAACCTGAAAAGCCCAATTCTGTAAAAATTGGTTCTTCCCTCCTTTCTGAGGTTAGTGCTCTTATGGGACCCAATTCACAACCTGACAAGCTTGATGTTCCTATATCAGCCAGTTCTAAACCTGAGATATTGAATGCTCCTATGGTACCCAGCTCTGAACCCAAGAAGCCCAGTGCCTCCATGGGAGCCAGTTCTAAGGCTGAGAAGCCTGGTGTCCCTGTGGAATCTAGTATCAAACCCAATGTTTCTGTAAAAAACAGTTCTCCCCTCTCTTCCGAGAAGCCTAGTGCTCTCATGGAGTTTGGATCTAAACCAACAAAGCCTGGTGTTGCTATGGAAAGTAGCTCTTTCCTCCCTTCTGAAACGTCAAGTTTAAAACCTGAAGCCCAAAGTGCTCCTATAGAAACTAGTTCTCACCCCTCTGAAGCATACGGATCAAAACCAGATGATCACACTGCCCCTATGGCACCTGGTTCTATGCCTGTGAAGCCTAGTGCTCATATGGAACCAAGTTCTAAACCTAGCACCCCTATGAAACACAGCTCTGGACCTGAAAAGCCTGGTGTTGCTATGGAAACCAGTTCTAAAGCTGACAAGTCTTCTGCCCTTATGGCACCTGGTTCTATGCCTGTGAAGCCTAGTGCTCCCATGGAACCCAGTTCTAAACCTAGCACCCCTATGAAACACGGCTCTGGACCTGAGAAGCCTGGTGTTGCTATGGAAACCAGTTCTAAAGCTGACAAATCTTCTGCCCTTATAGCACCTGGTTCTATGCCTGTGAAGCCTAGTGCTCCCATGGAACCCAGTTCTAAACCTAGCACCCCTATGAAACCCAGCTCTGGACCTGAAAAGCCTGGTGTTGCTATGGAAACCAGTTCTAAAGCTGACAAGTCTTCTGCCCTTATGGCACCTGGTTCTATGCCTGTAAAGCCTAGTGCTCCCATGGAACCCAGTTCTAAACCTAGCACCCCTATGAAACACGGCTCTGGACCTGAGAAGCCTGGTGTTGCTATGGAAACCAGTTCTAAAGCTGACAAATCTTCTGCCCTTATAGCACCTGGTTCTATGCCTGTGAAGCCTAGTGGTCTTATGGAACCCAGTTTTAAACCTGGAAAATCAAGTGCTCCTGTGGTACCTAGTACCAAACCTGAGAGGCCAAGTGCCACTATGAAACCCAGCTCTGAACCAGAGAAGCCTAACACCGCTTTGGAAACCAGTTCAAAACCTGAAAAACCAAATGCTTCTGTAAAATACAGTTCTTCTCTCCCTTATGAGAAGCCTAGTGCCCATTTGGAACATGGTTCTAAACATGAGCCTAGTGCTCCTATGGAAACCAGCTTTAAACCAGAGACTCCTACTGCCCCTAAGAAACTCTGTTCTAAACCTGAAAAGCCTACTGCCCTTTTAGGACACACTTTAAAACCTGAGAAGCCTAGTGATTCCATGACAACCAGTTCTAAACCTGGTAAATCAAACGTCTCAAGTTTGCTTCCCTCTAAGAAGACCAGCTTTAAATCTGAGAAATCTACTGCCCCTAGAGAACCTGGATATAAACCTAAGAAAACTAATGTTCCTATGGTACACAGTTCTTCCCTTACCTCTGAGAAACCTAGTGCCTCTGTAAACACTTCCAGGCCCACTGTAAAGTCTCTAACAGGAAAAGGCAGTCTTGTGTTAATTCAAAGTATGAACTGGAATTCTCATTTTTCTAAAGTCTCAAGTTCTCATCTCTCTGGCAAAGGCCATTTTAAGTTGGCAAGTTATAAACCTAAAGCATCTGGTTCACTTGTCTCCAAGATGGACGGCACACTACTGTTAGAAAAATATGCTTCTCGTCTCTCCAAGGGAGATGGTAGTCTCCAGTTAAACAATGCTCCCTGCAGTTCTAAAACATCAGAGAAATCCAGTTCTCTCCCAGTAAGGGTTCTTTCAGCTCTGTGATTGAAAGGTTTTCTAGCTCAAACGCTTCATGTGCTTGTAACTGAATATGCCACTGACAAGTTTTCGTATGCTACTGTGCAGAATAAAATTGGTTACATTCTGAACTGGTTTGATTTGTGACTCTTTAGGTTTTTGAAACTAGATGGGAATTGTACGATCACCATTGCCCAAGTTCATAACTATACAACTTGTGTTGTACAAGTGTGCTCTTAAGTTAAAGGAATTGCTTTGATCTGTTTAATCCAAGACACTTGTGATCTGGGTAATAAACCACTTAAGCGTGCCATAACCCAGCTAGATGTTCCAATGTCAAAAAACAAATCTATTGCACCTCTGGTTTAGCCACCAAATCAGATGGAAGCAATGGGCTGTCAGAAAAGGATAACTAGTGTGCCTCTGCCTAAATGCCAGGACTCACCAGTACATCTCCAGTGTGAAGAAATTTGCAACTTGTTTGCAATTCTGTTCAAGTAAATGCTGTTGATCCTTCTGCATTAAGACCTCTAGACACAAACGGTTCATCTTCACCCTGACCAACTTCCACTACTAGCTAGCCAT
Source organism: Ambastaia sidthimunki (assembly GCA_036877625.1). Classification (NCBI taxonomy): domain Eukaryota; kingdom Metazoa; phylum Chordata; class Actinopteri; order Cypriniformes; family Botiidae; genus Ambastaia; species Ambastaia sidthimunki. The sequence goes on from JAZGTK010015622.1 coordinate 5,752, forward strand.
TTCTATAGTGTAATATCATACAATAGTTTATGCATAATGTAAATTTTTCAGTTGTATGTGCAGTACCTGTCATGCTCATCTGTACAAAACTCCTACTTACATCTTGTATAAATTAAAGGTCATTTAATGTTTTTCCACAAATTCCATCTTAAAGTGCAAAAAAATCATCGTCAGTAAGTTTAGAAACAACGAAGTAGGCTAATTTTTGCAAAACCACATTTGAAACATGGAATGTATTAAGCCATATTGTTTTTGGTATATATAGGACAGGGTTGGATGTCCACCGCAGGCTGCAGCGAGCCCTACTTGGACACAGGAGGCAAAATCCCCTTATATAATAAGATTACTTTTATTTATTGTTGAGCAGTGGATTAGCTTTATTTTATATATAGTGGATTAAAAAAAGCCTCCTTACCAATTCATCCTGGTACTGTCTCGCGTTCTCTGTATTTAATGGGCTATAACCTCCTGAAGCCCCGCAATCCATTTCTGTTCATTGAAGATCATAAATGAAGACTTCTGAAATACACTTTGATGTTTCAAGGTGTTTTAAAGTGTATGTTCCGGGTGTTTTTCTGTGATATGAAATGTCTGAGGTGCGACTACTCGTGATGGGTACGTTCGCAACTTTCACGATTCATTTGTTTCGAATCAGTATCCGAGACACGTTTAATATAATCATCTAACAGCACCAAAGGTTCTTTGAAGTGAACATATATCTGCCCTTATCTTTACAGGGAGGCGCATAACATCTCAAACGAGAAGCTTCTCACTAACCGGTACAATTGTTAGTATGTATTTGAGGTGGTCGTACATCCGGCACAGCGCAGGAAACAGTGTTGCCGCCTCTTTTAAATACAAAGTAGCTGAAAGTCGTCAGATGACGCACATGCTGTTTTGCGCGGCATAGTTACAGTCTGTCTAGTGTCTGCAGTTAACAGTTTCTTTCTCTCCTACTGTCTGTGCTCACATACTGTATTTTAGTACAGCTGAATACTCCATAAAGCTGCTCTCTTTCACATATTTCCGGTAGGTATGAAATATGCTGATGTTATGTTAAAACCTGATTTAGAAATCTAACGGCTGAAACATAAGACGCAGCTGTGAATTTACACGCGTCAGTCATCAGAGAGATAGTCTTTCAGGGTTTAACGTTACATTAACATTACAGTCTACTGAAAGAAGCTCAGGTTTGTCCAATGTCGCAAGATTTGTCGCTTTAAAAAAGTCACTAATGTGGTCTGAAAATGTGCTAAATCTAGCGACAAATTGGCCACACTGGCCGGAAGCCGTTTACACAAGAACTGTAATAATCGCGTAGTGAAGCTGTTAACTGTCACAGCAGAGTTACAAGCTTTGGCTTCCTGGTTGGAGTAAAATGTATTAATCAAATTCAATTTCTTCATTGAATGTATAAAAACACCCTGCAAACATCTAGCAGTGGCTACCTTGTGAGTTACATAATCATCATCCTCTGCAGTTTAGTCCAACACCATTCTTATAGTATGTTGTGGAGTATGTGATTAGAATTGAACTGTATTTTTCATTGTATATATTTCATTATATAATTGTATTTCTGTTGATGTTGAGCCGCCATAAAATGTATTGACGTCACGTTCTACGTTTGACGCTCATTGGCGACATCTGTTGGTTAATGTGTAAACGAAAAAATGTCAGATGTATTGTATAGTGCTTTTTACAATACATATAGCCTTTCACCCTTTTGTCAATTCAGAATCATGTTTTTCAGAAGTAAACAGGAGCACTAAGTTCATAGGTTTAAAGGTAACTGGTCTCCACTGCCAATTTCATGGTGTAATGTGTGTACAATTAATTGAGCTGTCTTTGAAATAATAAAGATGACTGACATGACTGTGGTTACTCAACCTAATATCAATTACCATAATGATGTTCTGTTAGAACAACCACTTTCCTCTCCAGCTAAAACATTTTTAATCTAATTCACTGAGCGTTGCTTGATCAGTTTACATACAATGTTCAAAATGCATTCAACCCACTGAAATTTGTAGCGTAGTCCATGTGTTCAAAGATGTAAAAGATCTAAAGACTTTCTCATTAAATGATTACCAGGCAAACACCTGCAAGTGGCCCATCTCCTTTCTCCCATAAGCACAATCACGTTGTCAAAAAGTGAAGAGTGGTTGCTAGTTACTTGTTAACTGAGAATTCCCTTCGCAGGTTATTTTACCAAGTTCTACTTCAGTAAAGAATCAGCAAAGGATTTGAATTAAAGTGGATATTGGACTTTGCGCAGCATAATAAATTGTTTTTTTTGGGGGGTAAACCACAAAAACCAAAATGGTGTAAAACCATTATAGTAAAATCACTTCTTGGGTCTGTGCATCACTAAATGTAAAGGCAAATCTTTAAACAAACAGGTGATAAGGGGCTGGCGAGCGCTGGGCAAATTAACCGTGTTTTTATTATAGTTACAGTAGAAGCGCAGGATTTGTTGAAGGATTGGTTCCGGTGTAGTTTGACAGTGGTAAATTTGTGGCTACTATGGTTTTACCACACATGCAATTATGGTTACCTTTGTAAAACCATGGTCAGTTTTCGTCAGAGACTGCCTGATTTCCTATTTGATTATTGTAATAACTTATCGATATTTTCGCGTCGTTATGATCTCATGAAACGGCTTTGTAAACATGGTAACTTGGAATTTTATTTTGATTGTAATATTAAATTTAAACGTTATTTACTTTTGGAAACGCAGCTTATAAATATTACTTTCCCAACATATTATCTCGTGACTCGTTTTTTACTTTATAAGCGTTTAGGAACATTAGCATCCCGAGCGGACATCGCAGGCGGGGTCAGGACCCACACAATCGCACACACACCCACAAAAAACAATTAAAATGCTGTGTATTTCAAATAGTACAATGACGTGTGAGTAAAATAATTATGTAAGTAGTAAAACAATATAAACGTAAACGGAACAAACATGCTTTTTAAGTTTACAAACTTAAAACCCCGTCTGTTGCCCCACAGTGGTTTGGTCCACTGCTTTCTACTTTCACTTCACACGCAGTCCAGTGAGAAGTTGAGCAGGAAAGTGAAAGTGGCATGTTTTTGTCAGATATGGTGACCCATACCCGAAATGTGACCTCTGCATTTAACCCATCACTGGTGAAGAGTGAACACACACTGAACACACACACGGATCAGTGGGCAGCTACCACTGCAGCCACTGGAGTCTTTCAGACGAAATGATTATTTTATCTTTAATACAAATGATGCTGAGTCATTAATTCATGAAAAAAATGATGATAACTGACATGATTTTTCATGTGTCCACAATGTTAGTGATTATAACGTAAGGTTTGTTTGGTAGCTTGAATCTAGGAGACCTAGAATCAAAATCCGTTTTTTCCTTGTCGGAAAACGGCAGTCTATCCGCCTTCAAGAACACAGCAAAAGCTCTAGACATTCTGAACCACTCCATTGTATATACATTTGTTTTAGAAATGTGCGCCAGAAAATAGGTCGATCTGGAAAAGGATACAAATGACGTCATAAGTGTCTCGCTCCCCCTCCTCTGGAAAGTAATTTGCATACGCCCGCCCTCCGCCTCTTACGCTGTTACTGCAGCGGCGGCGTAAAGTTCAAGGCAAAATGGCGAGTCGCGTTCGTAGGTGAGCTGATTTCCCCGGCTGTACAAGCGGTGTGCAAACTTTTCATTACCTCCCCACAGAAAGAAACGCCCGTGATGCACGGCTGCTGTTTATTTTTTATCACAGATTATTGCTCTGCTCATTTCACGCAAACCTGCGTGTGACGCTGCCACATCAAGCTCAACAATCATCGCAAGCTGTAAGTGTTACGTTGTTATTAGATTGCATTGGCACTGTAAACTGACGTTAGCAACATCCATAGATTTAGCACCTTAACACGGGTAACGTTAACTATCACCAGGCTTGTGGTAAGTAATGCTAGCATCGGGACAGCTGAATGTTAGCTTTTTAATTGCTTCATCTGCTCAGCTTACTGCGCTCATCATAAAGAAAGGGTTTCAACTTTATGTACTTTCGAGTTTCGCCCTTCACTTTCAACTAGCCTCTGGATGACCTCACCTGCTAGGCTAACAAATTTAGCTTGTTTGCTTCTAGGCATTTTACTTTGATCAAGCATGCGATTGTCTAGCCAAAGTTATATGACGTGATTTTAACTTAACAACAGTTTTGAAACGTGATCTGAAAACAGGAGAGTAATCTTCTCGGATTTATTTTACAGTGTTCTCATCCCGGGATACAAGAGAGGTTTGCTGTCAGACGGATCTTCAGGAAACCCAGTCCAGGGGAACACAACTGTCCCTCAAAACTTTTGGAGCACAGTACCGAAGCAGAGGTCATTCAGTGTCCCTCTTTCCTGCGTGAAAATAGCCTTGTGAGTGTAATCGAGTTTTTAATCTTTCATGATAACCTTCACTGTTGTCCTTTTTGTCAATCCACATAATTGTATTCAGTTTAGAATTAATTCACACTCAATTTTACTGACTTACGTAAATGTAGAAGAATTCATTTTGTAGTGTGATACATGTCAGACAATAACTGTTAGCTTACTTGTAGTCATGGTAACATGTATTCATATTTATTGACTTTGTTTTATTGTTGACAGGCATCTACAATATCATGTCAAAGATGTGGCTGTTTTTGGCACTATGGCTACTGCAGCTTCACTGCCATTTAGTTCAACACCAGTCAAGTCATGGCCAGCAAAAAGACTTCATCTTGAATTTGAAGAGGACACTGAAGATTTTAAGATGAAAATCTGCATTGCCTGCAATACATGGGGAGAGAGGACAATGGCATTTAGTACATTTTAATACATTTGTTCTGGGTATGATTTAATATGTTGCCTGCCTGCTTAACTAATAAAATTTGTTATTGCAATGATGTACTTTTCTCCCTTTTTTTTTCTGTTTTGTTTTGCTTTGTATTTAGGATTAGTCTAATTACACACTGCTAGTCAGTGGGTCATCCCGGGCCTACCTTTCCCTTCCTCTGAGTGACAAACGGCCATGGTCTGCTCTGTACACATTCATAGCATTTTCAGTATATGTTCAGACATACTGGTTCTAAACAGGACGGTCTGTCATGCAGACAATGTTGTTGGCTGCTTGGTCCATTTGCTGTGTGGCCTACATCGAGAAAAGGTAATGCTCAATCTAGATGTATTTGTACATCTGTATGGAGTTGCATAGTGTTAGCACCTGCTGTATTTCACAACAACATACATTTTCTCTCTCTGTGGGCATTTGTACACAGTTTCCACATGAGCACCTGGTGAGTGATGAATGGACAGTGTTAAATCTGTTTTCTACACCTATACAACAGATGGTCTAAACCGATTAGCCTGTGCAGTCGTCTTAGTGTTTGAATGTTCTCGTTGAGTGTTATTCATTATGGCACCTGTATGGCCCAGGTGAATGCACAGCATTCAATAATGATAAACTTTTGGTCCAGTTATGCTGTCATGCTAATATTGATCCTTGACTTTACACTGTGGCTCAAATCTATTTGAAATACTGTAGTTCTGTTTTCGTTTCGAACGGAACCAACAGTGGCAGATGCGCACCGTTAGCCCAAAATTAACACCCAAACCTGAAGCCTGCGTTCATAAACAGTATTTACATTAGACTACAGTTAGTATTTATTCTTGATTCAYGATGATGCAAAGGATTAATGTCCAAATGTGTAGTGCGCTATAACTTGATTACGACGGGGGAAATTTGTGGGCAAGTAATGGTGAAAACGTTTAAACAAACATTCCAAATAACTTACCGTTCAGAAACATTTAAATCCAGCCTTTGCTGAACTGGTTCTTCCTTTAATTCAGTGTCCTCCTCTGATTCGGGCTCAAACATATAAGGCTGAATCTGTGCGTGAGCCATAGCTGTAAAAAGTTGGTCCGTATGTGTTCAGAGACCGGGTGACGACGTCACATAATCTTTTGAGTGGCAGTGAAGGCAGCCAATCAGCGTGAAACGCTTGCATTTCGTAAGCAAAAATACAAAACACAGCAATGTGATAAAATGATAAGCACTAGATTTAATCACTGATGACATTAATAGATTTGCCATCTAGTTTCTTCTCACCTACTCAATCTGAATTCCTGTCTGTTTTAACATGTAGAAAAGACAAACAGTTTTTCTTTAAACAATGAAGCAAGTTTTTGACACATCAGGAATGACCTACATTTTTAATAGTCATGACAGAAATCATTATTCTGCCCTAAACTTACTATTGATTGATACTACATTGATGATACTCCTAATATGGTGTTGGAAAAAAATCATTTTTGATTTGTTAAATAAAAAATAAAACACAAGTCTCATTATTTCTTTCAAGTAAAGCATCAAACAGGTAAAACAGACCAGCACACAAACTACTTTATTGGAACAAATTACACAAGTTTTGTGGAGAAACCATCATAGGCCTAATTTTCTGTTGTGTGTTCTTTCTTAAACGAGGCCCAATTTGATACTTAATTACTGCTCTAATTAATTAGTTGTCCTGTCAATGAGTTAACAAGGTTTCAGGTGTTGCTGTGTGTCTCTGTTTATAAGTGCTGGTGTGAGTTCCGCCTCAGTGAATGTGTTTGACAGATTTAATGTTCTTAGCAGCTTGGTTTATGTAAAATGTTCAGTTTGGTTAGACTTGCTCTTCTGGTGATTGTTTATCACCGAGTGATATTGAGTGGTGAGTTTTCTTTTGTGTCAACTGTGTAAGCAGTTTTCTTTAAAGTTGTTCTGTTTGTGTTTACATTGTCACACTTTTATTTCAGTATTTGGCTCCCCAATTGATCATGGGTCCTTGGAATCCATCTGGAGTGATGTAGCTGGAGTTAAAGGTTTGTATGTTGTCTTGTCACAGTCACACATGCACATTCTTTCTTGGCTTGAGTATTAACATTGTTTTCCATTTATAACTATTGTGGCCTGTTCATCAAACTGTAAATGTATTGTAATTTACATTCATTGTTTAACTTTTATCCTTATTTCACTGCTTTTAAATTGTAGCTTTGACCTCTGCAGGCAACTTTAGCCAGGATGTTGCTGCTGAGGAATCTGGTTCTGTGAATGGCAACTTCAGCCAGGATGCTGCTGCTGCTGAGGAATCTGGTTCTGTGAATGGCACCTTCAGCCAGGATGCTGCTGCTGAGGAATCTTCTACACCTGGCAACTTCAGTCAGGATGCTGCTGAGGAATCTGGTTCTCTGAATGGCACCTTCAGCCAGGATGCTGCTGAGGAATCTGGTTCTGTGAATGGCACCTTCAGCCAGGATGCTGCTGCTGAGGAATCTGGTTCTGTGAATGGCACCTTCAGCCAGGATGCTGCTGCT
>JAZGTK010015623.1:0-13118 GCA_036877625.1 Ambastaia sidthimunki
GTTCAAATGGTGAGCTCATAAGCACTGTTTATTTCTTTTACATGTTTTAATAACCTTATATCTCTAACCATAAATAAACCAGAGTAGTTAACCAAACACATTAACCCAGCAAATGTTTTTCTAAGCTGCTCTTTCTAATTGTTTGTCAAGTTTAAAAGTATTACAAACTATATCTGAACTGGATTATATAAACAGTGCATTGCTTAAATCTCAAATATTATGAATATAACAACATAATTCTAAACAACATCGAATAATAGCAGCATTTTGTAAGTAAAAACACAAAACATTTGTTTATAATAGATACAGATTATGACAACATACTAACAGCACGTCATTTTAAAACATCTACAACATGCATCAAACACACAGAACCGCTATTTGCGCTTTCACGCGCAGACTTTTGCGCTGCGTTACTCACAAAACACGTGAACGCGCACATTCCCGGAGGGGGGCTGGAGACCCCCGGCTCCTCCCATGAGCAGCTTTTCAGCAGTTTTCCTTTGAATGACAGTGGCTGGGAATGAAAAAAGTTGTCCGATCTCTCGCAGCCTCGGCGCCCGTGAGCAGCAGTCGGAGAACCTCAATCTAACTGAATGGATTGGCATGGGGAGAAGCGGCACTCTCAACCTGGCTAAGCGGCAGCTTTGGACCTGGATTTGTCTGGTGGTGATCTCCATGTCCTTGTTAGTCCGACCAGGTAAAGTTTCTGCTGTTAATGGCTCTTTGTACGCACGCTTTCCTTCATCCCTGGAAAACTTTCCAGCGCACGTTGGTGGGTTATAAAGGCACATTTTTTAATCCAGATCTAAAACTTTACGGTGTGATTAACTTTAATCGATGGGGATTGTAATAATGCAATGCATTTACCAAATGCATTTTAGTTGTTTGTAGGCCAAAGTCATCGCAGTAACTAGTTGTGCTGCTAACTCGCTAGCAAGTGTTTACGAACAGATTCAACCCAATGCTTTCAAAGGCTGCATTGTGCGTGTAGTTTTCAACCACCTAAAGTGATTTTAGTCAATCAAATGTATACAATTTACTCGACTTTTTACTACATTACTTAGTTTACTTAGTTTTGTATTTGTTTTTTACGAGTTTGCTGAACTTCTGCTAAGCTGGCTAGCCAATAGTCGCTGTTTAAAGCCGTTTACTCGTTGCTATGAGAAACGACGATCTTATCGACTAGTTGAAGCGCTAGTGAAACTAATAATTAATATGGGTTAGTTAAGTTTAACTTGACTAGTCGCACGGCTCAGTGAAAAACGGGCGCGCGGTGTTTTTATAGTTATTGTAGCGAGACGAAGCGCGTGTTATTTTATCAAAACAACGTGACGTTTGATCGTGTTGTTTGTGTGTTTTTAACTCGTAAAATTGTTGTTAAATCGCCTTTGATGGGTTTTTGAAGCTTTTGTTAACGTTTGCGAATATAAATAATTGTATAAAATGTTTTTTATTGGTGTAAAGGCTTTGTAAACGCATTGAAAGCATGTCAGAGCATCTAAAAACAAACTGTATCAGATACAGACAATTACATTTAGTTTAGTTTTGACTTATGCAAACTGATTTTAAATAGCTATAACTTTTGCACGTTTTACTGTTTTGTTCTTGTATCAATCAGTTACTTGCTCTGTGCACCATATACTCGTTTGTATATAAAGTATAAATAAAAAGCACAAAACAGTATTAAAGTCCAGTTCAATTGTGAGATTTACAGTTAGAATTCAATTGCCATGTGTTTCTGTATTTTTGCTGCTATTCCACCATGTTTGTTATTGTTGGGTCAGTTTTTAAAGTCGCCATATCAAGTGTCATGACTTCAAACTAACAAAGCGCCCCAAACCACTAGTTGTACAGTGAAAGTACAGTAAAATGATCAAGCACTTCGTATTTTCATAGGTTTGTCAAAAAAGCACCGTTATGCAGTTTTAACTTATGTAAATTATGATGATCTCCATTATCAGCCCATCACAAATCATAATAACCCCATAGTTTGAAATGCATGCAGCTGGGATAATGTTGCATTTGTGATTCTTCTTAACAGTGTGCTGCCAAACATGTCGTATTCAACGCTGTAATGCCGAGTACGTGGCCTCGTTTTCACCCTCCGGTGGCCCTCAGGAGGAAGTGATACAAGATGTGGACTACTGCATCGCATTGAGGGCGTATTCCCTGTGTACCCGCCGGACGGCTCGCGGCTGCAGGGGGGACCTGGTCTACCATTCTGCTGTGTTCCGCATTAAAGAGCTCTTCGCCCAGCACAACTGCTCCAACGACGGCCCGACGTCATCGGCCAAAGCGCCCAGCACTTCCAGGCCGTCCGTGGTGGACGTCTGTAACTATGAAAGTCGGGTGCTGGCCTCGGGCCCAGCGGCCCAGCAGAAGAAGTACGGACATTGTGGGTTATTTGGGGATCCTCACTTGCGGACGTTTCGTGATGAGTTTCAGACGTGTAGGGTCGAGGGGGCTTGGCCGCTCATCCACAACCGATACCTGTCAGTTCAAGTCACAAACGTTCCAGTCGTTGAAGGGTCCAGTGCTACGGCAACTAACAAGGTTAGTTGTTTAAGTTGCGTTGGGTTATTTTGGCGTAAGGGTGGGATGTTTGTTTAGGTGATGTCAGAGGCACTGGGGTCTGGCCTACTGGTTTCATTGGGGATGTGAGTCAGATAGAGATCAAATTTATTGGGTCTGGATAAAGTTGTGAAGACCATAATTTAATGTTTTTGGCGGTGGTCAATATTTATCTGAAAAATCAGTTTAATGATACAAAAAATGTGATTGAGACGATAATACGTTAACAATTTAAAAACAAGTGATGGCACTTCTGCTTAATGCTTAAACATTAGCCAATATTTGATTTAATATTTTCAAAAGAAAAACGTGAAATCAGTTTTGGTTTGTGAGAACTTCAGACGACAGTATTTCCAGAACCGTCTATTACCAATTTCCAAACACATGTAATTGGAACTTGTAAAGCCATTTTTTAAAAAATAAAATAAACAGGGCCAAGAAAATGTCTTGTGCTCTCACACAGTGAAAGGAAACTAAACCAAAAACTCAAATGAGGCAGTTAGTCCAAACAATGATGTCAGTAGAGGGACTTTTTTTTCTTTCTAATACAGGAAGTGGGTTTAAACTGCTTGAAATGTGGCTACAATGCATAATATATCACAATCCCCCTAGAGTCAAAACCTGAGGCTCTCGTGTCTTTCAACTATGACTTACAACAAAGAATAAAGGAGACAAATAATAAAAAAAAGCTTATTTAGTTATGGTCAGTTAATTTTGTGGAGAATAAAAGCTATATAAGAATTACGGTAACACATGTTTTACGGTAACACAGATGTTTTACGGTAACACTGAAATGACAATGGCTGTGAATTAGTAGCTGTCAATAAGATGGGAAAGTTCATATACAAACATACAGTAAATATTGACAGATGGTTCACAGATGAATTCAGTGTTTTTTGAACCACTAATTTAATCCAACAGGAAAAGTGTGAAAGTGCAAAAATAATGAACATTCATTGATGTTCATCTAATCCACCAAATAACAAACATCTTTTTGTTTTGGCAAGCTTTGGTTTACTTAGTTGAAGTCTCTCAGTGGAATATCATAGACTTGGGGTTAGTTAAGATTAGACCGCAACAGACCCCAAGTTGTCCCCTCTTGGTTTTTCTCAGTACATCTACTGCCATCATGTGGTGACTTTTGTTATTTCACCTTGGCTCAAATGAACACTTATCCCGTTACAGCTCTGCTAAGCATTTAAGCACATAATTGACCTCATTTTCTCCTTCATATTTATTGTGTTTATATTTTTGGCCTTTTAAACATGTTAAAGACAGGGACATTCAGAATTGCTGTGTATTTGTGTATTATAAGCTATTATGTGTTTTTGTTATATCTGTATTTCCTGTAAAAAGAGCCATTATAGCTGATAGGGCAATAAACTGATATACAAACAAACAAACAAACAAACAAACCGCATTGCTGAATGCTAATGAGTGTGAGAGAGTTACTCACTATTTCTTGTTTAATCTCCCTTGCAGATAACAGTCATCTTCAAGTCCTACCACGACTGCACCGAGCAGAAGGTTTACCAGGCCACCACAGAAGACCTTCCATCAGCGTTCCAGGATGGAACCCGAAGTGGCGGGAAAGGAGACAGTTTGTGGATCGTGGAGGGCAGTGGAGGTCTAGGTATCCGGCAGGTGAAGATCCACGCCCGTTACCTGGGCACGTCCATCATCGTCCGTCAGGTGGGTCGCTACCTGACCTTCGCCATCCGCATGCCTGAGGACCTAGCGGAGGAAAACGGCGGCCTTCAGCTGTGCCTGCACGGCTGTCCGCGCAGCGAGGTCATCAAGGCCCACGTTCTCAACCGCCAACAGAGTCTCCGCCCACCTCGGCTCACGGGCGGCTGGTTGGGCGAGGAGGACGTCGGCGAGCTGCAACCAGGCCTCTCGACGCACGTGGACATGTTGGAACGTGCCACCACCAAATGCAGAGAGATGCTGCAAGTTGAGGACGTTTACTTCCAGTCGTGCGTGTTTGACCTTCTCACCACGGGCGACCCGGAGTTCTCCATGGCCGCGTACGGGGCCCTAGAGGATCTTAAGGCACTTCCACCCAGCACTCTAAAACAGAGCTCACCCAGGACTCCACACTTTTATAACAGAGGAACACTAGTCGCACCATCTGTTTATGCTGTTTTGCTACTTCTTTTACTGTTAAATTAAAAGCGCTGGTTAAGACACCAGCTTCAGCATGGATACCCACCAACCAGACTGTTCTTCAGCTTTGAAAACCCTCTTGGAAATTAACCTTGTTTAAAGTTTCATGCAATTGACTTAAAACCATCCGCCAGTCCAGAAAGCATGGTGTTCTGCTCAATGGTTTGTTTTATTCTTTCGAACATGATAAGGGCAAAACACTCCAGGCTTTCTGAATGTGAATTCAACTAAGGCCCTCGAACTTGGAAAATGAAGGCAGCTAATCTGCATATCCTTTAGATTAATCACAGATTAAGGTCTCACCAGGGAGGAGAACTTCTGATAAGGACACAAAGCTGATGTAGAAAGAAGTATTGTGAGAAAGCGAGAAGTGGCTTATTATTGTAAAGCAAGCGAGACGCATCTTCCAGAATCAAAGCTCACTTCACACTTTCCACTCCGACATAAGAGCCCCATTGCGGAGGGTGACTGAAAATATATGTTATCTTCACAAGATCCAACAACTACATTAAATGCTACCTATCCATATATTTTTGGTTCTGGGTTGCTAATATACACACACAAAGCTACAAATGTACAGTCACGTTGACCGGTTAGAAAATGACTTCTTTCAGCTGCTCTGCTTGTTAGGTTAAAAAACAAATTCTTTATATAATAATATATTGAAAGAGTGTATATATGTTTTATAATGTGTACATTCACCTGTGTATAGATATAAAGTTTCGAAACATTCACCTAGCTAGTTTTTTTTAGTTTGTATAAGACATAACTAATATGGGCTGTATTGTATAATCTGTTGTTTTCAATTTCGAAATGAGTTAAAATGAGAAATTAAAATGAGTAAAAAGTTGTGACAGCATATAGTCTTTTGTGAGTTTTTGTGAGGTGGCTTTTCTAACCTACAAAGTGCAAAATACTTTCTGGTTATTATCACAAAACATATTATTTTAAGGCTACTTACTAAATACATTTATTGGAGATAAAATGTTGATATGGACATTAAAAGCATTATTATTTATGCTCCAAAAAGATGCTGTATAGTTTATTTTAAAGTTTAGCATTTAGTTATACAATAAAGTATTTGACTACTGAATGTTTGGCTAAAGACATTTATAGAATGATAAAATGTTTGAATGCAGTTTCTTTTAGATAAATCATAAATGCATTAATGTAAATATAAATATTGCTCCGTGTAATAAAGACTTTAACCAATGCAAGCGAACAATTCAATGGTATAAGCCAATTATAAAGCATAATGGCAGATATTACCTTGTTTTTGCTCTTTAAATCTGCCAGTGAACCGTGAGAGCAATTGACTTTTGTCCATTACGTTTTTCAACAACGCACTTGAAACGCTGCATATGTTGTGGACCTGACATGTTCCTCTTGTCTTCTGTAAGGATCTTTAAGGCCTCGTTTGAAACCTGGATGAAATGACAGGGCCGTGTGAGGGAGATTAAAACATCGTCAGTTTAATATTCATCATGTCTTCTTTCTCTCCAACCTTGAACCTCTGGCCGCTCCATCACTTGCCCGATGTGAGAAGAAACATTCAACGAGCTGTCAGAAATCACCTCGTACAAGCCTGTAGTTAACATGCTGACAGCTATATGAGTCTTAGTCCAACATAGCGTCTGGTTTTATTGTGTTTTTATAACGTTTTTTATGTATTGTGTGTTGAACCCTCAACATCTCGTCCTCTGTTTGTCTATAATGGGGTTTAATCTCTATGTAAACCCGCTCTTGCTCAAGCTATATAATGAGGTGCATAAACAAACGACAATCCACTTTGTTCACTTTGATCTAATAAACAAGGACAATTATTGAGCTAATTAATTAAAAAAGCCTCTAGAGTGATTAATATTCACACCGGAAAAGTGACGTTGACATTAATAGGGTATCTGGAGATAAATAGACAGGACGGGAGATTGATAAATTGGTAGATGGATGGCTCTCTTAAAACAAATGCTTTTTTAATACATTAATTAGAAACATCTTTGTTTAAGCTTAAGTCTCACTGAATACTGTGTTATTGTTAAATAAGTTATTGTTTCGGGAAACCACCCAAAATGTCTTTACCTGATAGATATTCTTAGGTTTTAAGTTCTATAATAATTATATTGGTTAACCAAAGGCCATAAAGCTATTTCGGTATTATTTTAGGCTACTTGTAGGTATTGCATTGTCTAAAATTTTGCTTATATGAATAAAATGTTACAGCATTAGTAGGAAACAACCATCGATTTGGAGAAACAGTTTTGCCCTTTGAGAAACTCAAAGTTGAATTTGAACGTAAGTGTTCAAATTCAGTATTGTGCTGAATTTGGACTCCCTGCTAGATTGTGACTCCCCTCATTGAGGCGCATACGTCATGACGCAAACCTAACTGTACTGTGGAATGAGGGGAGTCAAAATCTGGCAGTAGTTGAAATTTGGCCCAACACTGACACCTGGTCTCAGGAGGTGAGTAGTCCTGCAGCAAAATCCAGCAAACTGTTGACATCACCGTCTTTACTATTTGTGTTTTTTTTGTGTGATATATTTCACTTAGAAAAAAGTGTTTGATTATAGACAAAATTATTAACTTTTTACAGGAAACTGACTCACTCGTTACAATCCTCCAAAACTCTACAATCCGACATATAACTCAGAAGCGTATTCAGGTTCTACGTAGTATATCTGTAAGTCTGCGCAACAGAACTTTTTAACAAATGGCCCCTCTACACCTCCAAGCCTGGAAAAAGCAAGCTTGAAAATTAGGCATCTGTATCATAAATCTTGGAAAGTTATGATAATTTGCAATTCACTCCCTCATCAAAGGCAATATTACCCTAATTTATTATCTTCCCATGTGTGAGGCTCTGAGAGGCCGTGGAGATAAGAGTCTATCAGGAGGAGAATTGATTTTCATTAACAGATTGTAATAAAGATGAACGGCTAGGACCGCGCGCTGACCAAGAGCCACACTTTATTGTAATTGGGCCAATTTATTTCATGAGCCACTGCCTCCACTTTTTTAGGCTCGCCCCTTCCTCTCTCTCTCTCTCTCTCTCTGTTCATTACTGTAATGTTTCAACCACATCCTCATTTATTCATCCCCCATATTTCAGCTGCCAGACAAACTGTGTATTCACCATTTCATGTGTCTCTGCCCGCGTATGTGGCCTCTCAATACGGACTATTTACGGATGTTGTATTGTGTTTGATGTATTTATTTTCTATCATGTTTACTGTAATCCTTAATCGTTTAATTTTTACTATTGTAAAAGTCACTGACTGTCTACGTTCATGTATCATTTTATTGGTGTAACTACATGAATATTTAATCAAATCTGTAATTTTTATTGTTATTTTTAATAAGGTATATTGGTGTATGTAAGGACCAAACAGGCTGCATGTTAAATTTAAAATTTTATTGTAAAATTGAAAAAAAGAGAGAGAAAGATAGAAGCCCAGAAGCATTTCTTTTCGATGCATACATTTTTCGAAACGTAACCAATAAATAGGCGATTCATAAACAGGTTGTTGTCGTAAATAAATAAATAAATAAATAATAATAAATACATAAATATTGTTCATAAATGAATTGGCAAATTTTTAGATGAGTAGGCATTACAGTAAAAGAATGTAAGCAGCAAGTATTTGAGAAATGTCAACAGGATGTTTGGTTTGGATATATCTTCTCTGTCTCTTAAAAAAAAATAAAGAAATAAAAACAAACGTTTTCCGTTTCGTGCTGCGCCGATCGATCGCGCGCCGCTCTCCTCGACTCTTGGAAAACATCAAAATGAAACAACAAACAATTAACCAGAAACCAAAATTGTAAACAGCATTGTCTCGGCCGGGCTTTAAGATCAGTGCAGCGAGTGCCCGGCTTTCTCACTGCACACATCACACAGCAAAAATCAATAATTCTGATATATATTTCCTTACGCTTTGTGCTGAGAAAACCAGAAATTTAACATGATCTTTATAAAGCAAAAACCCACCCCACCCTGCCCCCCCCAAACACCCACCCCCCAACTACACCCCCATAGAATCTGAGAATGGCTCCTGTGCACTGCTCCCTAATATACAGATTTCATATCTATAATAAGCTACTTTCCTTAGCATACAAACCATAGTTAAAGAATCATACTGTTAATATGAGTTAATATAAGACTTTAACCCCGCCCCCCCAAAGCTTTCCCTCTATTGAGCATGCTCAAAGATCAAAGTTCAGGATGATGAAGATCTAAGGAACAAAACTGATGTGGTTTAATGAGAACGCAGGTATGAAATGCTGGTGGTCTGATTTCTTCAGAAGAACCTGTAGTGCAATAAGTTCCCTTCTGGTGTAAATGCAATTTGGATTATAACTGTGCCAGTTCACTTTTTGTTTTCGACAAATCTAGCCGTGCTTTCCATATTACGTGCTTTTCCAATCTCGGTTTTGCTCTTTCAAACTGTAATGATCATCCTTCAAACTTATTAAACTTCAGGCACCGGTTGCCATTTTTAATTTGCATTACACTTGCTTTTACATGCAGGCCAAATTTAATTTGATTTTAATAATTCACATCTGGCATGGAGAGATTCTACAGGAAGGCCCCCTGCAATACCAGGTTATTAGACCGCGGACGCCCGAAGGCTGCGTGTCTGTATATCACAGCCTTCTGATATGCCACCACAGGACAGAAGACGGGGGAAATGAAATGCGGCGAGTTCACCAGAAAAAGGCCATTATTACCTGTGAATCAACGGCCATCCATTTCAGCATGACCTGAGGGCCCAAAAATGGCCGTGACATACAGCGACATTAATGTGTTTTGACGCGACTTGTTTCTGACGTCTGCGAGATTAAACATTTAACATACCGATATATTTTTAGGTAAGACAAACAGGTCAAATAACCACAGTGGAAATCAAACGAGGTCAAAATATGTGCTTTTCTGTCCTAGCTAGATTCTAGAGCTGTTTTTACGTCTATTTTTGTTTATCTGTGAATTCTACGAGGACCAGAACTCCCTGTATTTCTGTGTCGTATGTTATCTTTAGTTTTGGCATATCTATGAAGGCAGTGCGTTCGAGGAGTCGCAAACGACAAGCGTAGCGTAACGACAGCACGGGTACGAAATAAACGTTTACAAAAGGCAAATGAGACACTGTGTAACAGCCTCAACGCTGCTTCTGTTGCAATCGGGGTGTAAAACTACTTGAAAATTACTTTTGTATTTTAATTGAGTGCTATTTAAACTACTGGTACTTATTACTCAATTCTAAAGAAAATAAATCATTTCCACCTTATAACATATTTTAGACCCTTAAAATACAGAAGTACATAGTTTTATGTAGATTTATCCTCTTGGTAAAAAAGTTTGTCTTTTTTGTTAGAGTTAACAAATCCAACCACACAGCAATTTTACTGGACTTTTGTTTAAAACAGCCAATTGCAATCCAATATCAACAATTAACTGGTTACTATTAAGACAAACTTGACACTTAATATGGTCAGGTGATCTGTTAACTACTATCTTTATTCGAATGTCAAACAACCATTAACTTAGTCTAGGCTGGACTTTATTTACGTTTCGTTTTTTACTATCAAGCACGTTTTAGCGAATTCGACTTTTATTTGCATAAAATGTTGACACGGTACCTTCAGCTTGAGTTTTAGTTCTTCTGTATTCTGCGATTCTAGTGATAGTTAAGATTCCTGTCAGCCTCGTTCTCCTCGACACGAGCGCGTGTATTTGTGACTTGTCTGAGAGAAAACTAACAGCTGCATTTAAGTACACCATAATGTCAGACTCAGTGGCTTTTTTATTGATGGATCAGTTTGCTTTGAATGTAAGCCCCCATGGCTGCTATTTGCAAGCTGTTTGTAAGCTGTTAAACAGTCTGCTCATTAGGCCTTCGAAGACAGTTAGTGTCTCGCTAATCCATCCCAGCCTGAGATGCGTATTTTAAGAAATATCGCCATTTGTGGATTTTTTGAAGCACGCTTTTGATGCGCGTAGGGAACTTTGAGTTCAAAGGGAATGACTTTGTGCGTTTTCTTTAAATTATTTGCGAAACACAGTATTTTTGTTGGTCTGTCCGCGAATGTGCCGATATGTCGATGTTTTGTGCGTGTTCGAGGCAAGGTTTGATTTTCAACAGAATTTCTAATTATGCTGCAAGCTGGTCCCAGTAAACATCTGATGTGCTTCAAAAAATTGTAAAGGATATCAAGTTTGGCCCTTCTGCGGTGTCGCTTGTGAGCCACAACACCGGGCGTTTTGTGGACAGTAAATAAACTCTTAAAGATTTAAGGCCTGGTGTTTTTGTAACTGCTTGGTCTATTTACTGATGTGCTTTATCAGTTTATATTCAGCATTTGGCACCAACCGTTGTGTTCATAGTAGGTTGTTTGTGTTTTGAAAGATGATGTTGGATGTCTTTGTGAAATGAAGGACATGAATAGCTCTGCTGGTCCCCAGTTGTGGCCTTCTAAAACTATATAAATGGCTGTAATACCCTTTAGACCCTGTTAAGGGCACTAAAAAGGGCACTGAAGCATTGCACAAAAAATAAATAAGTCAATATTTCCCATCCTGTCAAAAAAAGAATATTACCAGTATTTTCTGTTGTGTTTGCTGTAATTTTTTACCTGTGCAGTGGCTATAGCTGTTGTATTTGTTTGCACATACTTAACTCGGCTCGATAAGTAAAGCTTTCCTCACATAAATACGGTTGCTTGTGTGTATTACTCAGGTTTTTGCTGAACCAGCGTTATTTTGAACATGCATATATAGTTATACTGTGTTCTGGAATGTGGGCCTATTTCTGATATCTGAGCAACCTCAGAGCAAAAATACAATGGACGATGAACAGCTAACCCCGCCCCCCCAGAAGCCCCTCCCCCTTTTCCTCCATGAATGAATAAATGGCTGAACATGCCCCTAACAATCTCCAATCCACGTATTCTAGTCCACTAAAATAGTATAGCTTTTAAAATTCTTTTTTTCTTTGTTTTTTTTTTCTATTTTCTTTAAATATTCTGAAACCCAGTAGCTATAAATGTAAAAGGAAAATAAATCAAAATCCTTTTCCTCGTCCGACCTGAAGCGAATATTTATGCTTTTTTCTTTAAACTTACGTCGTTAGTAGTAGTTTGTAGTATTAGTAGTTATTAATAATACCATATATTTCTGTTGAGGAATAAAAATGTTTGGTCCTTTGGTCCCATCAGGGGTGAAAGCGTTTCACTGAGGGTGTGAAACCTCGGTGACCACAGAAAGTCCTGCGTTTGCTGAAAGACATGATGACAGAAGAAAGGAAAGAGGAAAAAGAGAAAGAGAAAGTCCACTAGTGGGAAAGAAGAGCTTTTTTTCAACTGCATTTTTCCTTGGTCTTCAAGTTTAACCCTCATGTGTCCAGTATAATAAAAGCAGTACGTGCCTCTTCTTCAAATAACGTATGCGTGTATATTATGTATATAGGAATCAAAGTTCTCGCTCATTTTTTTTGTTTGTTGCTTGACTGACGGTTCGAGGCTCAGCGTGAGAGGACGTGTGGAGTTCTCTGTCTTTCGAGGAATCTTTGTCTTGCCTTTCGTGCGCTGTGCCGACTGTGGTTTGTTTAGTCCACGGGTGTCCGTTCGCCCGCAAATCTCCTCCGTGCTGAACCTCTTCGTAAAATAAATGCTGATATGTCTTCAAAAAAATCCATTCGTGTTTTTTCTTGTTTATTTTTAAAGAAAAAGTTAAATTCCTTTTCAGAGTTCACTCTTCGAATCCTGCAAAAGAAAATAATGTTATAAAACTAAAGTAACACTAATATATAACAAAATAGTTTTATCAACATTTTCTGGACATTTTTTATGCTGAACCAATTTTTCTATACACATGTCTACACACATGTATACACACACACACACACCAACACACACACACACACACGTATACACACACACACACAAACAAACACACACACAAACACACACACACGTATACACACACAAACACACAAACACACACACACAAACACACATGCACGCACACACAAACACACACACACGTATACACACACACACACACACACGTATACGCACACAAACACACACACGTATACGCACACAAACACACACACGTATACGCACACAAACACACACACGTATACGCACACGCACCTGTGCTGTTGCTGGGAGTTCTGGGTAAGTTGGGCCCTGTCAGTACGGGCGGCTCGCGTCCTTCGGCCGTTTTAACTGCACTTTCAACCTCTTCATGCCGATCTGAAAGCCGTTCATGGCCTGGATTGCAGCTTGTGCGCTAGCTGGGTTGTCGAAGCTCACGAAACCTGCGAGAAACCGGAAGAACGTTTGTTGAAGTAGCTGAAGCCGTTCGTGTCCATTGTGA